>VZRZ01011485.1:2258948-2324208 GCA_013398175.1 Climacteris rufus | reverse complement strand
GCCCGGGTCTCTGTGCAGGGTCAGTGTCCATCTGAGTGCTCTGTGCAGGGTCAGTTTCCATCTGAGGGCTCTGCCCCGTGTCCGTGTCCACCGTGGGGCTGTGCCCGGGGCTCTGTGCAGGGTCAGTGTCCATCCCGGGGCTCTATCCCGTGTCCGTGTCTGTTCCGGGGCTCTGTGCAGGGTCAGTGTCCATCGGGGGCTCTACCCCGTGCCCGTGTCTGTCCCGGGGCTGTGCCCGGGTGCTCTGTGCAGGGTCAGTGTCCATCTGAGGGCTCTGTCCGGGGTCAGTGTCCATCCCGGGGCTCTGCCCCGTGCCCGTGTCTGTCCCGGGGCTGTGCCCGGGGGCTCTGTGCAGGGTCAGTGTCCGTCTGACGGCTCTGTCCGGGGTCAGTGTCCATCCCGGGGCTCTGCCCCGTGTCCGTGTCTGTCCCGGGGCTGTGCCCGCGGCTCCTTCCCCGCTCCCCGCCCCCGGAGCCGAGGCAGAGCCGGGCCCAGCGGGGCCTCAGGGCTGTGTCAGAGCTGCCCCGCGGTCCGTAGGAGACCAAAGGCTCCTCTCTCCTGTCCAGAGCCAAACCAAACGCGCTGGTGGCGCTGACACTGCAACTCCGGAGGGTGTAAGAGCGCACCCCGGCACAACTTGCGGCGGCTGGAAAAGTTTGTGGTTCCTGAATGGCAAACCAGGTAAAGTTTTTAATTAAACACTTGAAATATGTACGGCCTCCGCAGTGAATAAGCGGTAGGATGAAGTGACCTAGTGAGCAGTAGGAGTTCAGGGAGTTCGCCCCCAGCTGGGATTTGGGCACGGCCCTTCAGCTGCGCCCCAGGGAAGTCTTGCCTGCCAGGTCTGGGGCTATAAACTCCTTGTAGCATATGCCTTCCACTTTTAGTGTTTTTAGGTTCTTCAGGAGATGTGAAGGGTTCTGAGAAATAAGTAAACCAACTACTGTTTCCTGTGTTCTTCAGGAGCTTTATTTACTGCACTGACAGCTTTATGTGTTGTTGAAGGAGGAACATTTTTCAGTTTATAGCCTTCTCATCTATTGAGGGTGCAAAACCAGTGGTACTCCGTAATAAATCATTCAGTGTGGCCATTATATTCTCATTTCAGCTTTGTGTTAAGACATGGTGACTGACTTTGATGAAAAACATGACGAATACTTAATATCCCTTCAGCAGAGAAACAGGTAAGGTACACAGTTGTTACCACTTTGGGTATGAAATATCTCCTGTGTTGTATCAAACAGCAGCAGTTGTGATGCAAAGTCTGACTTGCTGTGCTTTAAAACATTCAGGTCTTTCTCTCTTCTTCCTTTTGTTTGCTAAACATATCAAAGTTCTTATTTCTAGAGGACATCACAGTGTTCAGCATTTAAAATATAAATACATTTGTTAATAAAATAGTTATTTTTTCCATGGCTGCCAGGTAAGATTTTTGTTTATAGAGCAGGAGCTTGTAGATTCAGAAGTGACTGGCAGCTCATGCTGTGTGAGGATGTAGTTATGAGGCACGGTTGTTATGCTGTCAGTAATATAGGAAAGTGGGAAAGAAGGATATCCAGGTTGCTTTTGCAAACTCCACTGTCTTTCAGAGAAGCTTCAAACATTTCTTTCCCTCTTTGTTCGTATGTTCCTGTCACTGTACCCTGAGCAGATGAACTTCATAGGTTAATTCAGAGGAGCCTGCAGAATTTTTTTGCTGGATTCCTTCATTTACCACAAGCCATAAGATTTCTAATCAAATGCTATGACAAAATGGTTTGGTGAAAAGACCAAAAAAACCTAGAAAGCCACAATTATGCTAAAAGACCAGCCAATTTTTGTAACCACAGGTTTCTTTTCTATATACTATCCTAAAGGGGTTTGAGAAAAGAATAAAACCAATTTATTTAATGGTTAAACCAACTTGCATCCTTAGTATCAGAGCTCTAATTCTGACTGCTGGGGACATGCTCTTGGGAAAAGGTGACTCCTGTCACAACACAGACACCTGTGGGGGATTTTGGCCTGTGGATTGACCCACCCTGCAGTCAGAGAGGAACCAGGTGGTGCAGGGAAAGGCACAAATTGTCACACACATGATGCCAACCTCCTGGCCTGGCTGTCACCTCCCCAAAGGAATGAGGATGAAGTGGGTATAACCCGTGGTGAAGGGAGAGGAGATGAGACTTGGAAGGGGCAGACCAGCTGTTCCACTGAAGGTGAGCCTGGGGAAGAGCATTTTTAAAATAATGTTTTAACTAGCCATCTCTAACTGCACTATTGGCTGGGGGCTTTCCACCTCCAGTTTCAAAATATAAATCATCTTTTTTTAATCTTGAAAAGAGGTCAATGATTTCTTAGCTTTTTGTAATTCTAAGTAAAACTCTTAAGAAGAAAGGTTATATATGCAAAATGCAAAATGAAAAAAATTATGTGAAATGAGAAATAACATGAAAAAAAATCTCAGAAAGGAAAGGCTTGGTTGAACTTCATCTGCTCCAGTGTGTGGGTGCTCATACACACGTTACAGAACAGGAACAGACCCTGGAAGATGTATTCTGAAAAGGTTATTTGAACTGGGAACATATTTTTCAGCTTTGTGACAGGGTGTGTTGTTGTATTTATTGCTGATCTGGCCATCTGTGGGTGCCCTGTGTAAGGATGAATTATTGCCCTTTCTGCTTCAGGCTGCTGGAACGGTTAAGAAGAAAAGATCCCGTGCAGATCAAACTGGAGCAGTTGGAAAAAGGATTCTCTCTGTATGTGAATGGAGCTAATTCAGAGCTGAGAAAGTACCCCAGGAAGATGAACCCACAGAGCTTCCTGAAACACGGGACAAAACCCACCAGGACAAAGGGTGAGTGCCATGGGAGGCTGCAGGGCTTGCAGTCTGGAACTCTTGGAAACCTGTGCTCACCTGAGCTGTAACTCAGCCAGTCAGGCCACTGGCCAGGCTGTGGTGCAGGGACAGCACCACTGGAGCTTGGTGGAATTGGAAATTCCATGGAAATCGGAGTCCTTAAGCTGGCTGTGTGTAAGGAATGGTCTCTGCAACACCCTGTCAGTTTTTCAGCTTATCCCTGACTAATTCTAAGCTTTAGCTTCCCTGCCTCTTCATTTGTTAAACAGCTCTTACTCAAACTAGAAGATTAGAAATGTGTATAAATTGTCAGTGGAAAATAATGACATACCTCTGACACATAACACCATTAATAGGATTTAAGATCTGATGGACTTCAGTGTTATCCAAGTCTGGTGTCCTGAGGACAAATGACATTTGATGACATAGACTGTAATCAAATTATATGCAGTAATAGCTTCATTAAGCTCATAAATTATGTTTAAGCTATAATAGTTGTCTTAAAAAGACAGCTAATCTTTATTTAAATATTTAAAGTAAAGAAAATCGACCATTTTTCCCCAGTGATTAGCTGGCTTTATGTAAAAATGGGTATTTTGTTTCTAATTTAAGTCTGTCTGTCATCAAAAGCAGTGCAGTGACAGGAATAATTTTGCATGCATGAAAGTATAAAGTATGAGCTTACTGGCCTTCTAATCTATTTAGCATAATGAAAAGAAAGTTGATTTTACTAAATCCCTGTGTAAAGCAGTTTACCAGCCTTAGTTATGTTCACGCTTGCTACAACCTGTCTGTCTCAGAGGGTGGTTTTTAATGTATGATAGATAGTCTGCTTAAGCTTTATTTTCACCTAAAAATGAAGACAAGGAGTTAAAAAAGTTACCTAGTATGATGATTTATTATGTTGAAAGTTTATTAATCTCAGCAATACTGGAAACTAACTCTTCCTTCAGTAACAGTTCCAACCGTGGCTCTAACTTAATCTCTTTTTAAATTTGTTTTCCTGCTACACTGGGCACATACTGCTTGTTTTCAAGCTTAAGTGTGTTCAGCTTAGCTGTCTGCTGTATAATTTCCTGCAGGCTTTATGGGATGGTGATGAGGAATCAGCTTGTTACCTGGTTTCAGTGTTCTGTAGGAAAGTGAAACCTTGTGTGTAGTGATGCAAACATGTTCATGTTCTTGGATATTGGGAAATGGTGGTGCTCTGTCACACAGGTACCTAGAGAGGGTATAAATCAACATCTTGGACTTTTTGCTCCCAAAATTGTGAAGGGATAATGTGGCAGCAGCTGTAATAGAACTCTGTCAAAAGAAATTTCCTCTTAAAGTTCTGCTGTGCAGTTGTTATGTCTAAGCTGAACTAAAATTCTTTATTTTTATGGTCACTTAATGCCATTTGGTTCAGTTAAGGTAGAATACATGTCTTAGGGACCTCTAAAGACTTCAGATGCAGTCTCTGTTCCTTTCCTCAACTCCATCAATTAGAGACTGTAGCACCCTCTCTGCAGAAGGTAACTCAGTGATTTGCTGTTTCTCAACTCTCCAGTGGTGTTTTAAACACACAAAGCTGCAGTGAAAGATACCAGCTGAACCATCATCCTGTCATTTTTCCTCTTCATTTGGTTTTGCCACTGGAATCCAGAATGGGAGTTACTGTTGGTCTATATGAGCTGCCTGAGGGTTGTACCTTAGCAATTTTGTGGTCTTTTTCATTTCTAGGCATTTCTTCTCAATGATTTAATATGATTTTACTTACAGGAATGATTCCTAGTTGAGATACAGCACTGAGTTTTCCTCCTTATTCATCTCCCATGAGAGTTATTGCATCATTTATTACTTCTAAAGCAGTCATCTATAGGATTAGTCTTCTCTGAAAAATTGGGAATGTGTGATACTCAATAATGCAGAACAGGCACAAATTCCTCTTTCTAGTTCCTGGAAGTGTCATCATAAATCTGTTTGTCAGGACTATTTTCTTTGTCTGTGTTCCCTAGGAGTAATTACTGATAATAGTGATTGATAAAGTTGTTATGCTTAGGTTTGGTAATGAATAAAAGTAAATGATGGGTTGTAGTTGAGTAGTGAAGCTGGGCTCCAGGTGTACTGTCTTTTCTTTAACCCACACATGGTTTCACAACCATGTTTGTTCTTCAGTGAATGTCTGTGTGGTCACAAATATGCAGCTTTAGGATAGTGTGGGGTCTCCTTTGGTTATGATTAATATTTTGAGGATGTACTACTCAGTCCTTGCCTACTCAAACAGGCAGTGTCAGCTCAAGTCTCCAGGGGAATGACACCCGTGGGCCTATTCTGTGTGCCAAAACAGGCAGTGGTTGGTGTTCACATCCCATCCGTGCTGTGGGAAGGATGTTTTGTTCCAAAGTATTGTCTGTTGCACAGATAACCAGCTCAGCTGCATCAGCCTCTGCCTGGGATTTGAATTACTGTCCTTGCTGGTTTAGAGAGACCCAGTCACATGAATGCATCACTAAGTAGAATCATGGAATCACAGAACTGGGAGGGACCTTAAAGCTCATCCAGTTCCACCCCCTGCCATGGGCAGGGACACCTTCCACTATCCCAGGTTGCTCCAAGCCTTGTCCAGCCTGGCCTGGGACACTCTGAGGGATGGGGCAGCCACAGCTTCTCTGGGCACCCTGTGCCAGGGCCTCCCCACCCTCACAGGGAACAATTTTTTTCTAATATCTCATCTAACCCTGCCCTCTGTCAGTTTGAGCCATCCCCCCTTGTCCTGTCACTACATGACTTGTGGAGAGCCTGAAGAGACTCAAGGACTTGTGAGAAAAAAATTCTCATCAGTGGTAGCACAAGTCCCAGCATCTCCCCCTTTCCTAGTGACATTTGTAGCACACATGAGGAGCTTCTGGGTAGTTGCTTAGAAGAGATGGATTGCTCAGGGAGTGGAAGGGAAAGGTGCTTCCAGTTCTGTCCCAAAGCAGTGACTGAATCCAGCCAGGCCTCTCCCAGTGTGAGCTCAGGACAGTTCACCCTCAGTGCCAGAAGGACCTGTAGCAATCAGCACCATTGCTAATGACTGCCAAGTATTTCTGGATTTACTTGGGAATAGCCTGATGGAGTAGCAGAAGCTCTGGTTGGAAGGGCTGTTTTTCTTCCTTGGAACAGTCCACTCCTTTTCCCCTCTGTGTGTAGTCCTTTTTCAGGCCTATGAGACAGACACTTTGTGTTGAAGCAATAGAACAACATCCTGTTGTTGCTCTGTGGTGTTGTGATCACTCCAAATTGACACTGTTCCCTCTGTGCCTGGTCCCTCCTGTCTGCTTGTACCAGCTTTTTGCCATCTCATGGTGAACCAGATGGCACAAGGGCCTATAATTAAAAGGAATCTTTTACGTTTTCCTGCAGTTACAACTTGCCCTATCAGTTCTCTGAACTGTTCACTGCACAGGCACATATTGGGTTGTCCAATTCAAAACCAGAAAATGTGGTGTTGAGAGCTGTAATGAGCACCCTGATCTCATCCTGAAGTAGGCCCTGCTTTGAGTGGAAAGCTGGACTCGGTGACCCCCAGAGGTTCCTGCCAAATTAAATCTTTCTGTGATTCTATGACCTTTGTAGGACAATTGCTTCTTTTATTGGTAGTGCCAGTTTCTGCAGCCTTAGGGTGACCATTAAATTATGGCTCAAAGAAGAAGGGTTTTGCATCAGCTGTTTTTCTCCACTGAGAAGAAATGGAAGTTGTAAATCTGTCTTGGACCTAGGAAATGAGATGCCTTTATTTAGGATGCTACTGAGAGTGTTGGTGATGCCCTTGTTCCATTGAGGATGCTGATGTGACCTGCAAGTTGTTTGTCTCTTTGCCTCAATCAAAGCATCTTCTCTAAAATCCATTGTTCCACTCTAAGCTGGGGCCAGCACAGGGACCCTTAGTTCTCCTTGACCATACAGAGATTTTCTGCAGAAGTTCCTGAACCAACTCATCATTGCCTTAGAAATGAAGGATGATGGTTGTTTGTCCTTCATTTGTGGCATATACATGAAGAATCCTTCTTTGCACAGTATGTTAAATAGCTAATACATTCTGTTTGATCTTATGTTTCCTTAATTTTGAGAGTAAATACACACAATTCCTTTGTAAACCCAGCATATCACCTGTTGTTCACCAGGATCCTGCCTGTCAGTCTGCCTTTGGCAGTTGGGTTCTGGGCTCAGTTGGCTTCCTAAGAGAGGTTACTGTCTACCCAGCTGGGGGTTAGAATGATGTACACCCCTGTTCTAGAGCTTATTTCTTTACTTCCAGGTCAAAAAAGATGGGGCTTCACCTGCCATTAAGCTATGGTGTCTTTAAAGAATTTATTCTCTTAAATACACTCGATGATCACTGCCCTGAAGAGGTTCAAAATTCCTGCTACTAGAGCTGGCCAGGATCTGATGTGGAATGTTCAAAATTCCTGCTACTAGAGCGGGCCAGGATCTGATGTGGAATGTCTTTGCAGTTGTTGATTCCATTCACATGTCATATTTACTCTTCTGTCCTCAGCTGGGGTAAAACAAGAACCCCCAAACCCACGAACTAAGATATATGTTTATTGTCTAATATTTTATTTCTGATTTCTATCTCCTGTCTTCTGTTCTTGTGTCTCCCTCCTGAAGAAGCAGCCCAGCTAGAAGAGAGTGGGTTGCAAGAACACAGCACTCAGACTGCCCCAGGCAAGGTACAACGCAGGAATTGGCTGCAGGTATGGAGTAATTGGAAAAAATGGGGCTTTGAACTAATTATTAGGGTGTGAATAACTTCAGAGGAAATTGGTTGCAACTGATACAGAGTGGGCAGCTGGGACCCTCTTAGAAACAGAGTGGCTTGGTCTGGATACTGAGTGACAACGTGAAATGATGCCCAGCCCAGTTTTGTGTCTACTTTCAAGCCTAAGGAGGAAAACTTCATTGAAAGAGTCTTGTTTCATCTGTCACAGAAACTTTTGTAGCCTGGACATGATTGGCTCAGTGTGTCCTCCAGCAGAATAGCTGCTGTGTGTATCTCTGCTGGCACCCTGGGGAAGTTATCTAGTGCAAAGGGTGGACAAACTTATTTTGGAGAGACACCCCTGCCTGTCACTGCTGTTCTGAATGCTGCAATAGGATTGAGGGACAAAGAAATGTAATTTGTATAACTTGAGTTGCAATTTGTGACAACTTCTTGTAGCTCATAAGAGAGGAAAATGCATATAGATAAGAAAAGTATCCTACTATAAGAAATTTAGGGTCATTGGCTACGTAGTTGTTGGTTCACTGGAGAAATGGTCTCCTCAATGGTCTTTTTTTCTTTTGGCCTAAAGAAGGGTCTGAGTTAACCTGTCAAGGACTTAATTAACAGAACAAATGTGAATTGAGAACAATGGAGACATGTCTCCCAAATAATTACACCACTTGTTTAGCCATTGGCCTGGCTGGTTGTCCAGTCTGTGCTTGAGTGATGGGCTCAGAGGTCTGTGTCACTGCAGGTCAAGTGTTGGTGCCATGCAGGTTTTCTTTTCTTTCAGAAAATACTGCACATTCAAGCTTGAAGGCTGCATTACTTTACATACCACCCTTTCTGCTTAGATGAATTAATTTTGTCAGCTGCTGTTTCTCCCCTTAGATCTCTGCTTACATACTGGCCTGTCAGGGCTTCTCTCCTAAATTTGCCAGATGTGTGGCTCATTGTAACCTTCATCATCCCAGTCACAAGAGTCAAATGGAGAAGGGGCCACCTCCTCTGACTGGATTGGAAAGTTGGCCAAGCAGAGGCTGCTGTACTAAAAGCTGGTTACTACTTGGGACTAGCTTGGGATGATTCCTTAAGTCTTTTATGCAGTTGGATGGGAGGACAGCAGTTATTGTATCCTAATGAACAACTGGGATCGTTTAGCTAAGGAAATGTGCAGCCACAGAGTGAGATGGAGGTTGTGCCAGACAGCAGTTTCCTTTCCCAGTGATTTGCTGTGTGGCTTTTTTGGATAACTAGAGGAACCAGCAATTCATGGTCAAACTTGGCAAACTTGGGCTGTGCTAAGGCATGCTGTGAGAGGGGAAGATAGACTTACTGAAAGAATTCACCCATGTTGCCTTAGGATATTCCCCCTGGGACATCTCAGCTCCTGGCACTTAGAAAATGATAGAGAGTGTATGGACAACAAATAGCAAGGTTTAATATTACTGCCCACTCTGGGGACAGCAGCAGCAGGTGGGGAGTTTGACCAGGGCAGTTAAACCATAATTCAAGGGCCCAAAGGTGAGCTCAGGGAAGGCAGAAACCTCTGGAACAGAGGGGAAAAGCAGTGCTTGATCATGATACTGCTATATAAAGTGTGATGGTTACTCTTTTCATACTGCTGATAGCACTGGAGATATCTAATTTCTTTGAATGCTTCTTTTGACAGAAAACTGTGGCAATTAAAACAGAAGGAGGAGATAAACTCTACATTAAGCCATCTCTGCAGTACTCTGATGATTTTGAAAGCCTGAGTGTGGAGACCAGTAGTGATGATGGTGGTGATGGTGATGATGGTGATGATCCTCTCTCCCAGGTACTGTTGGCAATTGCCTTCTGTTGTTGACAGTGTCATTTGAAATGTGAATGGGCCCAGGTATCAGCCTTGGCTGAGCATCCAAACCCAGTATATAGTGGTGTCTTCATTAGGGGATTTTGCTTTGATGTGACAAAAAGAAGGAGAAAAAGAAAAAGTGAAGTTTCCTGGAAAATGTGGTCTCAGTCAGCAACACAACAAAATGTTAAACTCTATTTTTAGGGAGCCTCCTTCAGTTCACTTAATGGTTGTCCACATCAACATCACTCCTGGGTGTCAGGTTAGAGAAAGCTGAAACAACAGCTTTTTGTGCCTTTAAGTTAGTCTTTAAATAATCATGCTAAAATTGTTGCATGTCATTGTTTTACCTAACAAAAATCAGACTAAAGTTTTGAAAATATTATAATCAATACAGTTGCTTTCCATCAAGGATTATTATTATATTGACTGTGCAGCCTTACATTTGATTACTAATTGCAGTTTGTTCTAGCACACTTCACAAATATGAAAAAAAAATGAATAAATGAACACAAATTTATGAATGCTTTTCTGCCTAAGCAATTAATGACATAAATAAAACTTTTCTGGGTAGTGGAGTAGCATCTATATATGGAACTGTCTACAGTTCTTACCACTGATATCAGACAAAATTTCCAAGCATATTTTCCTAGCTTGCATCTTTCTCTCTTTCCCGTATTGCTCTTGAATTGATGATTTTTCTTTTTGCTCTACAAACTGGTAACTTATTTACAGTGATGGATATTTATAATCTTTAATATGTTTTTAATAGTAAGCTAATAATTTTAAAGCAACCCCCTACTTTTCTTTTTTTTCCAGATGAAAATACTTTTGATTTTCATGAAGCTTTGATGTGGTTTTTTTGTATGTCTTGTTACAATGCAGATGCAGAGGTTCCAAAGGAAAAGAAAGCTTGTACAATTTCCTGTCAAATAGCTAGAAATATTAGTTTTGACTGTCATAAAGACATGCTCGATATCAAGGCTCAGGTTGCTTATAAACCCTCTTTTGAACCTGACTTTGCCTGCTCTTTGTAATATATTTCTGTCAACATGGATTTCCTAACAAGTGTAATCTGTAGCAGCTTGAAGCTTTCATTGCAAACTGAATATACACTGTCACAGTTCATTTGTACCTCAGATGGCTTCAGGTTTTCATTTTATACAGTTTGCTTACCTATATCTCAAAGTTCTAATACCAACAAAGCAAGGGGGGAAAAAGCATTTAAGAGATGCAAGGTCTTTTCCTTTTGCATTCATAGAAGCACACAGCTCTCCAGCATCACCTGTGCTGTTTGTGGTGCACGATGAGGGAGGCAGGGCACTTTTTTGCACAGTAAATTTCAACATAGATGATTTTTTGCACAAAATCCTGTTACAGTGTGTCCACTTCAAAGAACTGTGCAAACTGGGAGCTTAGCCCATTAGACCACAACTCCTTTTCTACTGGGTTTTAGAGTACAGATGTGTACAAGGCAGGACTACCATCATCTATGCAAGTACTTATAAAGGAGTTGCTGCTATATAAGCTTGGCAGTCCTTTGAAGGCATTTGGAAATTCTGGATTGCAGCTACTGTTCAAATAACAAGGCACAAGTGTGAGACTGCACAAATATCTGCCTTTGCTCTCCCCCTTACTTGCTTTTTGTAACTTATTCCTAAGAATTGGTTTTGCACATAAAAACTCCTTGGCCTTCAGACTGTTCCTGCTGGATACTGAGGAGAAGGAACAAAAGAGTTGCAGGATGATTTTTCTTTACAAGCCCTCATCAAAGAGCAAAGACACAACATAGGAATGTGAGTATTTTTAGCTGCATCACAGCTCTGAGTTCATGAGAAGATTTTTCTTTCTCCTAGGGAGGGAGAGGCAGCCACTCTGGTTTATTTTAAAATACAAGTTTGAGCTTTTCTCACAGATGTGTTTGTTTTGTACCAGGAATTGAGAAGCAGCTTGCAGTGCAGTGTGGAAGAGGAAAGGATGGAGGAAGAGTCCCTTAGTGATGATTATGACTCTGTTGAAGAGGATGTGTTTTCAGAAGCCTCTCCCACTGAGGAAGCAATTACAGGCTTTGAAGGCCTTCAGTTGCATAGCAGTGGGACCCTGCAGAAAGAAGCTTCTGAACACCAGGATGCTGGGAGATGCTCTGGCCTTGATTCTGGTGCCCTGACTGTGCTGGAGTTGCACCAGGATCAGAGCAGTAAGTCTGTGTCTTACACACTCCTACACTACTGCAGCAATGATTCTTTGAGGGAATTACTTTTAAGGGAATGGTTGATCATTAGGAGTTACTCCATACTCTCCTGAGTTCTCATGCTCTTCAGCAAACCTCTTGTTTTGAGCTCCTGATTTTGGAGATTTGGATCCTCTTGCTTCTTCATTAAGATTTTTTTTGCAAAGACAAAGATACAGGCCTGGTTAATACACCTGCATCACCAGGTCTAGACTTGAGCTAAGATTGTCTCAGACTGTCTGTGAGATTTCTCAAGAAATTACTATGTTTTTGAATCTATTTTTGAACCATTTTTGCAGTAATTCAGGCAGCCAAACCTTCCCACCCTCAATTTCATTTGACATCCTGGGTGCTGGTTACTTGTCCTAGTGTGTGCTATTCATCCTTGGTGAATGATGTGAGCCACTTCTTTTTGTCTCTTTCTGTCTCCTTTGGAGACCTCAGTGTCCAAACCCACAACTGGATCTCAAAGATGTTTTTAACAAAAGGTGGAGGTTCAGGCAGAAGCCAGACCTAGACCTACATTCAGTATTTCTCAAAATTCCCTCCCACTCCTTTCAGGTACAGTAATTGGTTTTGGGTTTTTGGTTTTGTTTATTTTTCTTCTTTCTTTTTTTTTTCTTTTCCTAATCCATAGTTAATTGCATAAATTAAGAGGAACAATCTTGGAATAAATTGAGTAAAGGAGTGTTGCTCTCATTATCATAGATGTCAGTGGAGTGTGAATGGGGAGAAGGGCAGAAGAAGAGACAGGAACAAGGGATGGAACTGCAGTGACAACAGGATCTTTGGGAGAGTGCATGATTTTTTTTATCCAGAGAGAAATTTCAGAGTGGTGATTTAAACAGTAGAGGCATTAATAATTCTCAAAAAGTGAAGAAGCACTCATATGAACTATTCTAGGCAATCCCCTCCTCCTTTCAAACTTCTAAACAAGACATTTTAGTCTGTATTTTAAGAATTTATTTTGGTATAGCTGTGTTAATAAGTGACTCAGGACTTCTTTTTTATTTGTGCTTTTCTTGACAGCAATGCAGGTAAATATCTGGCAGAGATGAGATATATTGGTACATTACAATAATATTTTTATTTTGTTTCACTGAGTCAGTGCCAGGCATGCGTATGTGCTTCTACATCAATAGAACAGTATCTGTGAAAGGGAGGGAAATGATCACTTTAACTAGGCCAACGTAATTAAAGTAGCAAAACTTTAACAGTTAAAATCCAATAATTTTCCGCGGGCTGGCTGCTCCCAAGTCACTTTAAAGTTTATTATTTCTGTTTCCTTTTTATCTTGCAGAAGTGAAGCCAGTGCAAGATCTCTCAGCCAAAAGAAAGGAGAGTGCTGAAGTGTACATTCCTGTCAAACCAGTGCTGAAAAATAAAGTCACTCGGCCACTCTCTGCTGAGTTCTTGTGCCAGGACAGACATGAAAGAATTTGTTCTAGTAAGAAATAAGAATATATGATGTCAATAAGGAGAGTTTTCATGCTTTTCCCCCCTCTGGCTCAGCTGCAATTTCAGCACACATCTGTCATTATGTGATTTTTTTTAGCTGTCTCTTCCCTGCTTTTTGTTTTTAAGTGCTATTTTCTGCCTTTTTTGTTGTTGTTTTTAACACCTCGAGTGTTTTGACTGTTTAAATTGTGAGAAAGTCCAGAGCATATATACTTGAGTATTCTCCTACCTCTTGACCATCTTTCTTCTTTTGCTTCCCCAGCACAAGATTTTCCGTCTCCCTTTCAGTCCTTGGTCAGTATTTGCCCTGTGTTTCCCATTCCCTCATGGAGCTCTATTAATGGCATTATTAATGTGTCTTCTCAAAATCAGCAATTGATGCTTTTGACAACATGACACATTTGCAGCAATATAAAATGCAGAGTCCTCTACCACAGTAAAGGCAGAGTTTTCCACAGCACAACAAAAGAGCTCTGTTGCTGCTTGGGATTGTACTTGAATTTCATCTTGAGCACTGAGATCAGTCTGCAGTAGGGTAGATGTGCCAGTATCCGGGACCATGCTGGAAAATATTTTTTCCTGGACTGGAGAACATCATGTGAAGCCACTGCTGCTTATTCTAAAAATCTACTGAAAAGGGGTGGTCCTTACCTGGGGAAAAACCAACAAAACACACCAAACCCCAATTCTAGTGGCTGAAGTCATGACTGCTGTTGTAGTTCAGGGCAGTTCTTAACTGAACAAGTCTGATGAACTTGAGTTTTGAAAGGTCTGAGGTGAAGTTTTCAGATCTGCCATACTGTGTGGTCAAGATGCTCTTTTCAAAAAAGCAAAATCCAGATGTGTCCCAAGAAAGCACTAAGGCCAGCAGTTTTGAAAAACTAAAATTAGTTTCTCAATTGGCAGAAAACCAAATGGAGGAAAAGAAGCTAATTCTTTTTGGCTTCAGAATAAATTCCCTTTGTAGCTTCTGAGACCCCCACCCACCATCTGTTGGAGCAGATGCTTGCTCTGACTGCTTCCCAGAGGTGTGTGAAGCATTTCCTCAGGTTGTTAAGAGTGATGGTTGGAACTGTTTCTGTCCAACTACCACGTTATATATTTAAATTAATTTCATTTCATTTCAGGGGGGATGATACAGTCCAGAAGAATAAGCAGGACTTTATCCTACCCCTGTCTTTGCAGAGATGACTGATGCTTGTTGAAAGTTTTCATGAGTGTATGTGCAAAGACTGAGTGCACACAAATCTGAGCTCAGTTTTAACTTCTTGTCTTTTTAAGGTAGATTTCATGTTACTTGCACTGTTCTCTGCTCCCTGCAGCATTGTGAGCACTCTGGCACTTCAGCCTGTTCAATATTTCCCTTCCACATAAATGTCTGTACAGCTTCAGTCTCTGTCCTCACATGTAAGCACTGTGCTTCTCTTTTGATTGTAACCACTGTGCTTCTCTTTTAGTCCAATCTGTCATCATCTGTTGTTAAATTTTATTTCCTTTCTTTCAAACCTGTTTGTAGGCTGTGGCATTTCTGTTTCTCCGTGAAGTCTGGGAAGATTGGGATTTGTATGGGCATTGGAATGACTGCTTAAGTGATAAGGTCATTTATTTTGCCTTGCCAATAGCAACTCCTGACTCCCCTTGTTTTGCTAGAAGACTCTGGGGCTTCCTCCAAAATAGCTGAACACCCCAATTACATTGCAAAATCTTGCTGTGCTTAAATTATGTATACTTCTTTTCAATGGACTGTTACAAGGCATTTCCACTAAATACCAAAACAAAGCAATCTAAAAGCATAAAAATTATGTTTCTCATTTGTCAATTTTCCTCTTCTTATGATGCTGTTTTAGCTGTTGCCTAAAGTAGATGTGACCTGGAATCTTAACACAAAACCAAATTGGGGGAATTCAGCTTCACTTGGAATGGTTACAAACTGCTTGCAAAGCCCTGTGTCAGTAGCTGAATGGGATACTTCAGATATTGGAATGCTCCATACTTGTATGTCCTGACAAATGAGTATTTCTTCCTTTTATTTTTTTGGTGGCAGAACCCTTGAGTCGACCAGAAACCTCCCTTTCAGTAACTCGGAAGAATGAGTGTGAGAAGGACCCTGACCTCTCTGTTTCTGCTGTGGTTCAAGCAGTGCAAATTGAGAATGAATTCTTGCAGGGAGATATGCAAAGGCAAACAGCTTCCACAAGCCCCCAAAAGGTATGGCCAAGAAAAGAGAGCTGCTTGATGAAGTAACAAAGCCCCCATGAATTGTGTATGAATGTGTGAATGAGATTTTCTATGAATGAATGGTGATGCCCCTTAAGTGTAATTTAATTTGTATTATTCTTCCAAAGGCTTGTTTGCTTTAATCTGCTTCCTCAGGATAGCATCCCACAGCTCCCTCTTGATTACAGGGATCACTGAGCAACTGATAGGCCAGCCATATGATGTGTCTATACAGTCAAATGCACAGCTGCAGGCCCAGTTGGGCCATTTTCATCCTGGAAGCTTCTTAAACAAGATAATGTGTGATTTCCATACCAATAAAAATCCTACCTTCCTACTGGACTCTTTAATATGGGCACTGTTTCCTGTTACTGCATGCTCTGTTTTGGAGCAGGGCTGTCATTGTTAAATCCACTGAGGAGCAGCTGGTGTGATGTGTTCATCTGTCACCTCCAACAACCATGTTTAAAAACAATTAAAAACTCATAAACAAGGAAATCAACAAAAATCAGCAAAAAAGTGGAGTACAGTCAAAGAGTCCAGAGTGAGAACTGCAGCACTTTTCCTCTGTTTGCTCTTAGTCACTACTGATAGCTCTGTATTGAAAAAATAGATCATTATTTTATGCTCATAAAATTGAGGGGTTTGGGGATTAAAAAGTCTTCATGATCTATTTTTGAAGAAGGAGGAAGTCTAGTAGGCCTGTGCCAAAACCCTGAGTCCTACCAACTGAATGCAATGAGACTTTTTACATATGTGTGTGTGTGTGTGTGTGTGTGTATTTAACAGTCCTCAGAGTATGCTTCTATGGTACTTTCCTTCCATGTAGAAGGTCAAGCTCCAAGCTCAGCTCTTTCATTGCAAATCAAGACCAATTCCATGAAATATGCTTTACTTTTGTATGGAGTTACAGATAAGCTGGGCCCAACCTCTTACTTACCCCAGAGATGCAGACTGCTGCTCCCTGGTATGTGGAGAACAATCAGAATGAAACATGTTCATCTTTTTCTTACTTAGCAGGCTTTTCCTGTTCCATCTGTTCTTTCTGTGATGACTGAACCTCCAGAAAAATGCCAGACAAGGACTGCACTCACAAAAGCTGTGGAGAGATTCTGTCCTTTTGGGAGCAGGTATATATATCTATTTGCTTTAGGCTAACTTCCTTTTTTGAAGAGTTTTTTTTTTAGAATACCACCAGTCTACTTGCTACACCTGGAAATCTTCAAATACCTGAGACTCCACGCAAGTTGTACCAAATCAGGGAATGCAGCCTTGGGCCAGTCTCTGCCAGTGTCTCCCTTTATTGTCTTTAGATCACCTCTGCATTCCTTTCTCAGGTTGCCTCAGAATCAGCTGTGAACTGAAGCCCACTTTTTAAACCAAACTCTGTGTATCTAAGGTTGGATGCTACAGAAGTTGTCATTCAGTGTGGGGGTACATTTTCCTGTGGGGTTCATCCTGTCATCTCTTCATCTTTGCACCAACTGCTTCTTAAAAATTAGGCAGGAATTATGAGGAAGTAACACATAAGAGAATTTGTTGTTTCAGACAAAAGAAGAGGCTTCTGAAAGCCTTTGTGGAGAGTGAGAGCCATTCTGCCTGTGCTAATGACAGATCCCTGTCTGGTGACAAAGCTGGAGTAGATTCCAAGTGGAGAGAGAAGGTTTGTGCATATGTGCACCATAATTGGTGCTTCCAAATGAAAGTACATTGAATGGTCTGTATCCCCCAGTTCTGCCCCACATCAACTGATAAACCTATGGCATGGTAAGAAAAGAGAATTTATCACTGTTCCTTTGTTCATCAGAATGACAAAGGAATCAGACCAAGTTGTTTTCTCTTTAGGCTTTTTAAGAGTGGTGATGTGTGGCAGAATTGGTGGAACCTACGATGACTGAATATCATCCAGATAGCCTTGACTTTGCAATCTTTTTGCTTCTGACCCATCAGTTTTGCAGTCTAAGCAGTCTGTTTTTTCACATTTTATTGTTTTACCACTTACATTTTTGCCATCTTTCATTTGGGTCCAGGTGACAGCCAGTGTGGAAGTACATGATGCCATTTATGTGACCATGGAGCTGCTTTCTAACTGGGGGGATCCAGCAAACGTGGGCCTGAGCCAGGTGGAATTCTTTGATTTACACAACAAGAAGATCTTTGTGTCTCCTCATGATGTGGACATTCGAAATGCTGACAACCCAGGGGATTTGTGCTACCTGGTCAATAAGAACTTCAATGTAAGGCAGCTTAGTCCTGGCTGTTAAAATCTCTCATTATAATATTGCTATAATACTCTATCACCAGGTTTTTTGTTCAGAAACATGATTGCATTTTGAACCTGACTGAGTAACAACTCTCTGGTAATTAAAAAAGCTACAAATATTGTTTATTATTAACAAATCCAGCTTTCATGTTCAAGCTGTTGGTGTTCAGTTATAACTTTTTTTTTAGAACAGACTTTGATTAATTGGCCTGACTTAACTAAGCAGTTGGGAGGAGGAAGCTTTAACTCTGCCTATTAACTCTGGAATTGTCTTGGTTAAAAGAACACATTCAGTTTTTTAAGTATTGTGATGTATTGGTAGAACAAGTTCACAAAATTTTAAGGACAGTGAATTTCACCTTTGTACTGTGTGCCTGCTGATAAACTGAAGTAATTCCTGTGGTCTGAAGGTGTAGGAGCTTCACTGCTAATTTCTTCCCAATGGAGAATACAAATTTAAGTAAATTTATGAAGGAAATATAAGACTAGGTAGTTTTGAACAAGAGATTAAGAAAAATGTATGGAAGGTAAAAGTGTTTCCTGGCTCTTCTGTGAGATAATAGGATGAGGAGACGAGGTGCTCACATATTAATGACAATGGGCAAAAGACAGTAACTGGTATGAAAGAATTAGCAAATGTCCACAGCCCTTCATAGAGCCATAATTTCATTTGTGCTGCACATTTCCTCTGTGCCATTTGTCTTCATGGGCCTTCAGAGCAGGGATTCTAGTGAAAAATTAGTATGGTTTTAGTGGATGAGAATATTACATGACTTAGCCTATTAAAAGCATAAATTGCAACTCATTTCATGCTAATGATACTTTTCTGCTTGCAAGGTAAATGAGACTTGAAAGAGGACAAATATGCAGTAATTTGAAATGCAGCTGAAACTCCATAATAGAGTATTGTTTCCACACAAATATTTTTGCTTGAAACATGTTTCTTAGTGTCTCCCCAAAATGGTAGTTTGGGTCTCATAAATACCCATTGTCCTTGGTAGGCCGTGCTGCCTGGCAGGTGACACTCAGCTGGAGCAGCAGTAGTAGTAGTAGTGACTCTCAGACTCTCTAGGTATTTATAAATTATGTACTAATACATTCATTAGGCCATTATGAACCTGTTCTTCTCAGTATTACTCATACATTTATATATCCCATTATTCTTAAGTAATGAGCTTTTATATTTAATTGATTAATATATTCCCGTGATTTGTGACTCTGTAATCCCCTCTCCTGAGACTGGAAAGGCATTGCATCCAAGATGCAATCTGGGCAGGGAATGTGGTCTGTGGCTGTGTGGTGCCTGAACTGCAGACTCCTTCAGAAGTCAGAGCAGCATTTCCAGTTTGTGTACATTTCAGATCATGCAGGAAAGCTTTTGGGTGCATTAAAAACCCAATAAATTAATCAATCTCCACGCAGCTAATATTTTCAGCAGAATGAAAACTTGACATGAAAACTTATGTGGAAAACTCACTTTGCCATGGTTAAAATGCTTCCATCTTGGATCATTTACGTGTGCTTTTGTCTTTCAGAATGCTCTCACTGAAGATCAGGGATTTATTTTATTAGTTTATTTATTACCCTTGCAGACTTTGAAGAAGAGCACTTAAATTGCCTCCTTCCTTGTACTTCGTGATATACTGTAAAAGAAAAAAAAAAGCCTGGCAGAATATCAGATGCTCTCAGCTATCTGGATTTAGATTAGATATAAGGAAGGAATTTCTCCCTGTGAGGGTGGGGAGGCCCTGGCACAGGGTGCCCAGAGAAGCTGTGGCTGCCCCATCCTTGGCAGTGCCCAAGGCCAGGTTGGATGGGGCTGGGAGCAGCCTGGGGCAGTGGGAGGGGTCCCTGCCCCTGGCAGGGGGTGGAGCTGGGTGATCTTCAAGGTCCCTTCCAACCCAAACCACTCCAAGATTCTGTGGTAATACTTGGTAAGTCATAGGTTAGGTATTTTATTGAAATTGTTTTCCATCAATTCTTTTGATTCATATATGCATATAGAGGTGTTTTAAACTTCAGAATAACAAGGGCAACTTCCAGAAATATCTCAGAAAGGTGTTTCTTCACCATGGTGAACCCTTCGACCTGAGTCATTGCTCTTCACAGTGCTTGAGCCTTCCTTTGCTCTCCATCATTTACACTTTCAGTGCCCACACAAAGCAGTGTCTGAGGCCAGTCTCCCACAAAATCTAAGAATAAAGGTTTCCACTCTCCCCTTTTTCCTTGGTCCAGGTCAAATGAAATTCCAGCTCCTTTACCTGGTTCACCCTGAAGGTTCAAAGAATTTTTGGGTTAGATTTTTCAGCTCAAAGGTAGTAACCCCAGACTCCAGTACATCATGTGAAGACAAAGACTCTTTGGGATAAAACAAGAGAGTCCCCCACAGTCTTCTGAGTTTTGGTGTGGATTCATCAAGGTGCCTTTGATTTCTGGTGTCAGATCTTTGACATGCTGAGGGGGACTGCAACACTTGGGAGGTTGTGTAACCTCAGCCCTATCAATTATTTACACTGATAAACAAAATGATCTCCAGGGCCCCTCTCACTCAGGACACAACACTTGGCCTGGCTCTGATAAACCTTCTGGTTTTTGGAACATCATGTGCAGATTTACAGAGAAATGAGTGAGAAGCAGGAACAAGTCTTTGCAGAGTCCATTTTGGTGCTGAATCAGGTTCCCTCCTGTGAAGGCACCTCTGGCTCTCAGTACACACCAGAACCTGTTGATTTCTGGGGTGTCAGGTCCTGACTTGAGAGGTCTACAGCTGGATTGCTCATCAGATGTTGCCTGCTTTTGGGAAATTAGTTTTTAGCTGTTCTTGTTTGTGGTGGGACTTAAAAAACATGATGCAGCTTTGAAGTTGTCCCTGGTGTTGGGTTCACAGTGATTTGAGGGCTGTCCTTCATTTCTTTGATGTCAAGAGGCTTCTTTCTTTTTTAAGTAGAAAGGATTAAACCTGTCTGACACTCTTATGGCTGTTTGTGCTCCAAAGTGACATTAAAAGCAACACAGTCTCCCAAAGCTTTTTGAGAGGCTCTGGGGCAGAGACATGGGGACTCACCAGAGTCTGGATTACAGAGATGACCATGGTGAGAAGTGGATCTATTCATGATACCTTTGAGCAGGCTGCAGAGTTTTGTCCTTACCATTGTTAGTCACACATCTAAAGTACTCAGGAAAGTTCTGTGGTTGCTGCCTTCAGGAAAAACTGAAGCACTCCAGAGTGAAAGGATGTGCAAAAATACTGACTGTTACCTACTGTGTGTGCATATGTACTGTGTGTGCCTGGGAACAGAAGGAGATCTAATTTATTGGCTAACTTCAAACCACTGGCATGTTACCTGCATGTGTATTCACTGTGTGTCCTTGTTCATCTCTGTTTGGGTTACATTTGACATAAAATACATTAATATTCAACGTTTTGATTCAGAAACTTTCTTCTTTCTGAGCTGCCACACACCCTTTTCCTACATTCTGAACACATAGAGGTACCAGTTCTTAACAATGTCCAGAATTAGGCTTTCTTTTTTGTACTTTCAAATCTCTTGATTGTCACTTGTATGTAAAATTCACGTTGGGAGTTCCGTGATATCTTTGACAATTTCCAGTGTAGAGTCCAATATAGCTCTAAGGAACAGACCTGTAAGTGAAGCTGATTATCTGCAAAGCCTGATTAAAATAGAGGCAGTCAGTAAAGTAAAATTCTCCAAGATTCCCCTCCTTAGAAGACAAACCAGGAGTGTAAGCACTTGAGGAAATCGTGAAATGATTGTGCAGTGTCCATTGTGCTCAGTGATCCCCTCCAGTGCCAGCAAAGCTGATTAATTTGATCAAAATAAACTGGGCTTGCTGTGCCTGTGCTCTGAGCATGCAGATGTCTCCCTGGGACAGCAGGCAGCTGACCTTTAGCTCGTTGCCAGGTTGTTGGGAGCTGTCTGACAGGCGGGAGGCTGGGATTTACTCTGGGGAAATGAGGTTGAGTTTTGCTCCGTACACGGCGGATTTTAGCAAACGTTGACTTTTGTGATGGACACCTGTTCTGCTGGGGGTGGGCAGTTCATGGGAACACCCTGCTCCAGCAGAAAGAGCATTAGTGACAGTCTGCTTGTCCATGTTTTCAGCTCCCCAAGGAAAGCTGCCTTTGGATGTGCCCTTTCCACCCACCCGTCCAACTTTACTTTGTTATCCGCAATCCCACCCGGTCACGTGGCTTTGGCATATCCAAGATCAAGATTTGGAATTACAACACAACAACTGCCAGTGTAAGTAGCCTTTTCTCAACTCCTCTCTATGTTTGCTCTGCCTTGCCTAGGGAGACTCCTTTTGATCTTCTTTCTAAAAGCATGAAATAAAAGTAGATACAATTTCCTGTGATAAAATAGCAGCTATGAGGTGTCCCTGTCTGCTGTGAAATTTGCTTTTGTCTTAATTGTGAGTGCTGATAATGTTTTCATAGGCACAATGAGCATTTGCTTTCAAAGCAATTAAAGATCGCTAAAGACCTAATAAAAGGTTGGCATGTTCTGTCACTTAATCCCTTACTGAGGTGAGAAATAAAGATACAAAGGTAAGTACATCTTAATATTCAGCACTTTCGTTTGTTTTATCACAATAGAAATAAATATGTGTTTAAATAGGTGTTTTCTGGTGTATATAAATGTAAACAGGCTGACTGTTGCTCAGTTTTGTGTTTGTCACTTTAATGAGAATCATAAAATGGTTTGGGTTGGAAGGACCTTAAGGATCATCTAGTTTCAGCCACCCTCCCTGGCCAGGGACATTTAAAAAGTCCACTACTGTGTGCTCATAATAAAACAAGTAATCTACTGTTACAGGAGAGACATATCATGGCAGATGGCAGATGGTCTCTTGTCTGTGTGTCTGAATGTCACCATGAAAATTATTCTTGTTTGTACACTGCAACATTAAGAAAAAAATCCCAGGTGCTGGATCAAAGAGGATTTGCTGTCCTGGATTATAAATAAGAGGCTTTATCCCTCTGGTTTTGCTCTCATCCATGTTCTTATATAAGCACATATGGTAATTTATACATATGGAAATGCCCATGGAAGGGACAGCTTAAAACAAATTTACTATAACATGATTTATACTTATTTTCCTGGAATTTTAATAGCTTTTCTCACTAAAATGTGGTCTACAGAATTTTCCATCGTCATTAGAGGGTGCGAAAGGCACTGGTGTTCTTGGAGGTAATGGTATGATTTGTTACCAAATCTACTGAATATAATGCAGGAAGTACACAGAAATGTTTTGTCTGTATTTCAAGGCACTGCTTTTTTAATAAACTGCTATGAGGCAGTGGAAAATCCATTGGGAGTATAATCCTATGGATTTTGGTGGAAATGCAGCAGTTTACACTTGCTGAAGAAATATCTTATTATCCTTAAGATGAAAGAATAATACAAAGTAGTTCTGCCTAATTCTGTAACTTGTCATGAGGAAGTTTTATACTGAGAAGTATAAAACCCCCAAATATAATTAACTAACAATTTCTTCCTGCTGGTGTAAATCCAGGGCCAAATTTCTGTGTGGATTTTGGGAATCATTGTATCTACCTTCTTTCCCTCAAAAACCATGTAAGCAAGAGGTGCCCAAGCATTTCTTCCAAAAATAGGGGAAAAATTAAGTCAGGCCAGTACTTTTGTGTGTTTGAGTTTCAGAACTTGAGCCCGGAAGGAGAAAATATATGTCTGAAGGAAACTGTAAAAGTCAGATGACATCATTGTCATAGATCCCTTGATTAATTAAATTACAAGGAAGGTCTCAGAGGATGCTTCATCTTGCCTTTATTTACTTCAGATGAGATCTGCAAAAAAGGAGGTCATTTTTAGTCTGCAAGAACAAGTGTAAGAGCAGCCAGTTCTTTTCGAGTTTATCTTCAATAGTCAAGACATTTTGTAACTACTTGATACAGCCTTGAAATTGGATCATTCCTTGGTGCTAATAAAACTTTTTTGTAAGATCTAATATAATGTTAGTTGTATGTCTTCACAAAACTGTGAATGGAATCAATACATAAGTGCATTAAGGGCTTAGTTGCTCTGCAACTGAACAATTTTTAAGTGGTTGCCTGTGTGTTGTGTTCCTCTTGTGCATATGTTCGTGTCCATTCTCTTGAAGTTTTTTTCAGTGCTGGATTGCCCCTGGGGTGCACTGTCTGCAGGGATGCAGCAGCTTTGTTCCTGCACAGTTAGTTTTGTGGAAGAACTTCTTTCTTCTGATTCTTGACTTCTTTTCTACTGCTTCTTTTTCACACTTCTCTGAAAAGCCAGGCAGAAGCAATTTCATGTCCTCTGTCCAGTAGTAATTCTCAGAAAAGTGCATCTGGTTTTAAGCTTTGTGCACAAATTTCTCTGAAATGGTCAAAAATACCATCCTTACTGTGTCCTTGGGAGGCACTATCCCAGCAGAGACATTGAGGGCTGAGGATGCAAGCTGGGAGGGAACATCAAAAGAAACTAGAATTATGTTCACAAAATCTTTGTTTTTCCTTTCTGACACTGATCATACCTACTTGTTTGCTTTGAGACATTGTGCCCTCTTTAATTACTCTGCCAGGAGGGAAAAACACCTGCCTTGGATGGAGCATTGAGAGTTTGTTTACAGGGTGGAATTACTCATGAGGAAGGGATTTTTCCAGCCTCCTCACGCTCCAGGAGAGCTGAGCAGTGGTGCTGGGGAAGCCAAACCATGCTGTCAATCTTTTCCACCAGAACAGATCACTAAGCAACTGGAAACTCAGCAAAGGGGTGGGAGGGAATGAAAAAGAGCAGTTCTTAGTCTTGTGCCTGCATATGTTTGTTCTTGGAGTCTCTGAGATCTGTTCAGGTTTTTCCTCCTGAGCTCAGCCTGCTCAGGATTTTGGGGCTCCTCTGAGCTATCAGCTGTTGGGATGCCTGCCCCAGTCCAGTCTGTCTCTAGGATCCTAGAAATACCTGGATGGTTCATCTTGGCACAGTTCAGACACCTCTTTTGCTTCCTAGAGTACCTGTCCCAGATGTTCCAAAGCATCAGAGAACAGAAGGAAGTCTCCCACTGACAGGAATAGTAATTTTGAAGTGACTGGCCTTTTTTTGGGCTTGACTGTCCCTCTTTCAAGGAGAATGAGCTCCACCATCTCATTTTGTAACGTTTTCTCTGTCTGCCTGTCCTCTCTGCTGCTGCTGAGTGCAGCTGATTTTAACTTAAAAGGTGACATTGACAAATACTTTTCAAATGTACATATATATTTCTGATCCCCTGCAGTTTGTATGTTTCCAGATAAAAGTGCAGAACTAAGGGCTGAGTATTCCTAACAGCAGTAGAGCTGGAGTATTATGCAGAAATGTTCCAGTTATCCCAAATTCAGCTGTGAATATCCAATATTTCTAGCATTTAAGGAGGACACTGCCAGTTCAGACATACAGAAATTTTAAAAATAGCTTTACTGGGACATCTGGTCTTTCTCTTCCCCATCATAATTCCGGGCAAAGCCATGTAGGTAGCTTTCAATAGATGTAATTATTGAAGTGTTTTGATCCCCAGTTAGATCAATCTAGCAGTGTCTTCATTCAGGGGGAAAAAATACCATGTTTTATGGCTGAATGCATCAGTACAGAGATAGAGCACTTTATGATACTCCAGGAGTACCACAGACAGCCATGCCATAATGGCCAATTAAACTGGGTTTACAGCTGTTCTCTGAGAACTTAGTGAAGGTTATCTTTTCCTATCAGGAATGTGTCCTGATTCCTACACCTGCTCCCCTCCCTCACCTGTAGCTTTCTTGTCCTGCCTGTATCTTCTGCTTTTCCTCTGGGTAGGTCCATATTGCATTTTTTTGCCTCCTACATGTTATTATTGGGAAAGCAACAGGATGGAAGCTATAAGGACTTGTGAGCCTTAAACAGTGTATTCAGGAGTGAGGAACCAGAGACATTGGTGCTTGGAAGGGAAGGAGTAACTGGTTTAGGCTGGGAGCAGAGGAAAATTTAAGTCAGTATTCAAGGAGAACTGACATCCAGGAGATGAACAAGAGGGATGAAACTGAAACTTCTTACTTTCACAAAAACTTATTAGTTTTCACAAAAAGACGGAAAGAACAGAGAGTCTTTAAAAGACTCCACGAGATGGACATGTTACTGAAAGTTAGAGAACAGAAAGGAGATGGATTGTGCCTCATCTTCTGTATTTTCTTTGAAGATAACGGTATTTTTGTCAAGAGGGAGAAAAGGTTATATCAAAATAGTGAAGAGAATAGAAAGAACATTAGTTCCAACTTCAATGGAATGAAAAAATCATGTATTGGCGAGTGCCACAGAGAGGGAGAACATAAAGTTGTGAGTGGCAGAATTGTGTCTGAGACCAAGGCCCTCTATTTAAAAGGCTAGTTAAGTGTTGGAATAGGCTATCAAGGCAGATTAGTTGAAAACTGTTAAAACCAGATTTCTTGTATAGGTTATTTTAACATTCTTCAGTGGAAAGAGATAGACTGGATGATTTTTTCTTGCTGTACTTTCTAGCTCTGCATTTCTATAACTCTTTGTGAGTCTTTGTAACTCTGGTGGCTTTGATCTGGGTGGTTGTTCACTGTGGAGTGTGTCCTGACAGTGGTGAATCTTAGAGATGCTGCAGCAAAATGTGCCTCTGGAACTTACATCCTGATAAAATGTAATTATATTTAATCTTGGCTTCTTCCCTCAAGCTTTTCTAAATAATCAAGCTCTGTCAGACAAAATGGTTCATAGTAGTGTCTGGCAGCGTTTTCACTCCTTTTAAATACAACTTTATATATTCCAGTCTCCATATTTTTCAGTTGTTTCAACTTTAGATTAAAAAGTAGCCAAAAGCACATTGCTGACACAGGGTTTGTTTTCATCTGTCTATTGGGTAAGTGTTCAAAGGTCAGAGTCCCAGAACTGTGACATCTAATGCTTGAAAGCTTAATTGAAATCTTCATACTTCTATTTTTGTAGGACCTTGATGTTGGAGCAAAGAAGGTGAAGCTGTATGTTGATGAGAACCTTGTATTTGATGGTGAATTAGAGAGAGCCTCTGGAGATCTTCTTGCTGACCAGAACACTACAATTGACCTTACAGATCACAAGCAAAATAACTCTGCATCTCCCTCAACTGAGAGGAAAGAAGTAAATGCACCTGCAGTCACAGCCAGGAAAGCAGACCTACATTTTAAATGCTCAGAATCAAACAGTATTTCACCAAACTGGAAATCTCTGCCACAAGGAAATCTTCTTGAGCTTGAGATGAACTCAATCAGCTGTACAAAGAAAAATTTGCCCCAGTTAGAGGATGATCTAAAAGTGTTCCCATCTCAAGTTTGTGTAAAAGATGCCAAAGAGGAGGCAGCAGTAGCAGCACTTACAGAGCATGTTCAGTCTGATGATGAGCTGTCTTTGCATGAGCAAATGGAAAAGTTAACAGGAAGAAAATTGTCTGATTCTGCAGGTGCAATTCCTGCTTGGTTACAGTCTTCTTCCCAGGTAACAGGGAATAATCAAGTCACTCCCACTAAGCAGAAGCCTCCATGGCTTGCTCCAGATCAGAGTTTAAACTCGAGAGTTCAAACACAATCAGATGAAATTCTGAAAAACTTTTCAGATCTGATAAATGAGGATGTCAAATGTCAGAGACATGAAGTGGGAGGAGCCAGTAGCAGAAATGCAAATGGAGATGGGAGATCACAAATTCTGACCAGAAAGGATGCTGATGTGGACTTGGACATTTTTGAGCAACTTTCTAACAAAAATTGCTGCAGCTTACAGCACCCTGCAACTGGAAGGAGAAGTGTCTTGTGTGGTAAAAAGCCAGGATTAAACACCATAAATCTTGGAGAAGATGATTCTGCTCTCAAAGGTAAGAGGTCACACTGGCAGCCTCAGGGCAACTGCTGACGTGTTCCCCATTTTGCAGAAGCACAAACTCACTTAGGTGGGAAAGGACCTCTTGAAATTCTTGTAGGTTTAGACCAGGGGAATTTTAGTTTGGCTATTTGTGGTATTTTCCTCATTTATACTACAATAATACCCAGATTGTCTCTCCTAGTCCTACACCTGATGTGAAATAGTCCTCTGAAAAATTTACATTGTGATTTAGTGGGTTTTAATTTATCTGGAGCAGATGGAAGACTAAATTTCAGTAAATTATGTTCTAAAAATTGACAGGCTTGCAGACAGCAAATGTTTGCTAATATCAGTTGAAATCTGCAGAA
This sequence comes from Climacteris rufus, assembly GCA_013398175.1. NCBI lineage: Eukaryota > Metazoa > Chordata > Aves > Passeriformes > Climacteridae > Climacteris > Climacteris rufus. Next base: position 2,296,404 of record VZRZ01011485.1, on the reverse strand, counting down.
AGATAAAGAAGATTGTATCCTCAAGGTAGTGAGTAAATTTGCAGGGTTTATTTGTGAAGTAGGTTTGTGTCTTTCTCAGTGAGAGTAGATGCTGAATATGTTTATTCAGAGTGAATGGAAAACTGCCCTTATTTTCCTCCTTTGCTCATAACTTTACAAACCTCTCCCTCAAACATCTTGTTTATTTATGAAGCATTTTCTAATAAATTTAGCTGTTATCTGCTCTGTGCTTTTGATTACCCTTGTCCTCCTTCCCCAAAGCTCCTGTTGGAGGTGGAGGCTCCAGGTTTGTGCAGTTGTGTTCTGCCTCTGGCAGTAGCCAACAGTGAATCCCCAGGGAAGAGTAGGAGAATTGGGCAACTTCCCAAGTTCCCCCTCTCTCCCAACCTGTGGCAAGCCATGGCTATGAAATTTTCTGGGCTTGGGGTAATATTTTTGTGTTTAACAACTGTAAACAACAGAAAAAATGGAATTTCTTACCCTCAAGTTCTACTTTGTCTCTCTTTTAACCAACTTTCCATTGCTTGGGATATATTTCTATGCTTCCCTTTTCAGTTTCAAGCCACATCACTCTGACTTTTGTTTTTTGGACGTTTCCTACCCCTTCCTTGGCATTTTCTAATTCATCATTCAGTATCTTGTCTCAGATGAAGAGTTCAGTAGAACAAGGGCAACAAAACCCAGAGAATGGGAATAAGATGCCACAAAACGACAAATTGAAATTTTGGGGGTAATTTAACATCAGAGCAATTTACATGAAAATGTAGCTCGCTGTGTGTTGAATTTGGGTATGCACGTTAAAGCAATGGTTGTAAGGGGCAGGAAATGGACCTAAATGCAGGAATGCCAGTTCAAATTCTACAGCAGGTACTGCAGGGATTTGTCAGCCAAAGATGAGGAAAATGGTTCTTTCTAAACTTAGAATGTCTGAATTTTTCCTTATCAGACCCTCTGTCTGATAAGACAGAGGAAACAGCAATTTCATCAGTATATGTGAAGTTGCACCTCAAAGAATAGAGAAATGGGGAGGTACTTGGGCTAGGTGCCACCTGCCCTTCACCCACCCACTCACTGCAGCCCATTTGCTGTTTCACACATTTTCCAGTGTCTGTTACATTAAAACCTTAACCTTATGGAACCTGTAAATAAACCCTACCTTGGCAATTTCTGTTCAGTTGTAAAAATGGAAATAAGTTAGGAGTTTTAATGTAACTGTAAGGTGAGGGCTATGATTTTTTTCTATGTAATGCCCTCTAATTTTGCTCAGAGCAGGTTGTGTCCTGTGGTGCTGAAAGCTCCCAAGGTGTTTTAGTCCCTGGGAAATTGCAGCCATCCAGCAGCTTTTGTTCTCTCTGCTGTGCTGTGCAGGGCAAAGCCATCTTCAAAGTGGAGCTGAGTGAGCTTTAACACCAGGGAAGCCTTTTAAGTGTTTGCCTGAGAGTGGTGGATTTTAATTGGCTTGGGGCTGGGAGAAGGGCAGTTCCCAGTGGAGTGTGGGACAAAAGGAAGGCTCAGAGGCTCCTCTCGATGTCACAGCATGGCGCTGGTCACTAAATGAATAACAAGAACAACAGGAATTAGAAATAACACGTACATACTTGGCTTGAGTTAATGTTGCTGTAAAAACATCAATTTTTCTTTGATAACCAGTTTAATGTGCAGAGGAAATGGTGGGAGTATGCTGATAAAATTTGCAAATAACATATAATTTCGTTCATTATGAGTGAAGGAGATTGAAGAACTGCACAGAAAGATGAACTTGAGGACTGGAGCAATGGAATGCAATTCAGTGGAATGCTTGCAGGCTCACTTGGGGACTAATAACCAAAAATTAAGTTGTAAGCTGAGTAATCATCAATTGCAAACGACCAAGAAGAGAGGGATCATGGCTGAGTAGCTGATAGCAGATTGCCTGAAATGCTGGTGTGAGCAGTGATTGGAGCACTGCACTCCCAGGGTGTACCAGCACAGGCATTTTGGGTGGGTTTGGGAAACCTTAATATCTCAACACAGGCACTTGGGAGACCTCAGTTGGAAAACTGCAGCTCTGATCATCCATTTTCAGGAAAGCTGATTACCAAGTGGAACAGACACAGAAGAGAGCTTTTAGAATGATTTGGGAAATGAAGCATGTGATTGCAGCATGGAAATATGATTGCTGTTTATAACTGCAGGGAGTAAAAGAAGAGATTAACACAACAGAGGGAGAAGAAAGGTGCTTTTTTCAATGTAACCTTGTCCCAAAATGTAGGTTTGAGAGGAATTGTATGGTATGTGTTGCCATCAGAAGCAGGAGAGGGAAATTGGTGATTCAAGACACTACTAAACCCACAGGGGAGTTGGTTGTTTGAGGTGTCATTAATAAATAATACATTTTAGATTAAAAAACACAAAACCCAAAGCCAAACCGTGTAAGCTTTAGCCATTGGCCTCTGCTTTTGGGTGATCTCTGCTTTCCTTTGAGAGCTCCACTTCTCCTGTTGTCACTCCTTAATGTAGCTCACAAACCTTTAGCTTCCCACAGCACTGCCCTAGAGTGGCTTCAGAATTGTAGCCTCTGGACTGTTGGAAGTATTTAACATTTAAAAGAAAAGGAAAAACTCCTCCCAAACAAGGAAAGTCAGTGAATGTCAAATACTCTTCTGTATTCTGCTCATCCTGAAATTTTCAAGCTTTGACATTTTAAAGTGGTAAATATATGTACAGTACCTTCTGCAGGTAAATTGTGAAGCCCTGGGATCCTTGTGTTGTTTGGGATCACCCACCTCTTGAGTATCTGTATTGACAGTGGTTTGAGCAAGGAAGTGATTTATAAATGCCTGATGTTCTCTGAAATGCAAACCTTTGCTTCATATCTGCCTTGTCCTTGTGGGGCAAGGAGGAATGGCCAGGTTCCTCTCTTTCACTCTGGACGACAACCCTTTCCCAGGTAGTTTCCTATCTGCTTTAAAGTTCTAAACTTTCTCGCACGTCCCCACTGTAAATGATTATTTGCTGTAGATAGATAAGGAACATTGCCTCTTTCCAGTATTTCCAAAAACACAGTTAAGAGTAAGTCTTGAGCAGTCTTTTGGGAAAACATTATTTTGCATTTTACAGCAATTGGCATTTGTTCTTGATAACCATTTGTTTTAGTATCCACCCAAGGACATTGTACAGAAGTAAAATCTGGCCCACGGGCCTGTAATTGTTCAGTACTCCACTTCCTTGTCTTCATTTGTATGAAGAAAATACATAAGTGACTGCTTTATTGAAAATCTTGGTTATTATCTGTTCTTGATTGTTTTGAGATGGAAATGAAGCAGTTCCCCAGAGTAGCCACAAGGAGAACATTCTTTGCTCCTTCTGTGCCCCTCTAATTTGTTGTCCTCACTACATTCCCATTAGATACCTTGTCATTATTCCCCTCCAAATCTCACACTTGCTGAAAAGTGGGAAAAAATTTGGTCATTAGCTGCATAGGATGCAATGCTCACCTCATCTTCCTTCTATGCTGAACCTACTTCTTTCCTCAGCGCTTTCCTCTGTGGCTCATTTTGAGAGGAAGCAGCAGCTTTTCTCTGTAACACTTTACATTAACCAGTTCAGCCATTTCCAGCTGTATGAAAGATCTCCAGCAATGCAGACAGATGATTTAAACCCTTGTGACAGCCATACAATAAGTATCACTGGGCAAAATCCCAATTTCTTTAAGGGCTGAAGAGGAATTCACAGCCTCAGGCTTAGGTACAGTTTGTATTGTGGCATATCTGCTCCTCCATAGTTAAAAGTGATTGTTTTCATTATGTCTAAGTGGGGAAGGGAGACTGGGACATGTGGCCTTCTTAATAGGGAGGCAACAGAAAAGTGCTGCTGTAAGAGAATTTCAGAGTGAGGGACACAGAAATGACCAGCACAATTCTGGAAAGTGTTGGAGCTGTTTGCTGCCAGTCCTGTTTCTGCATTAAATGCCCTTGTAATGTTGTTTTCAGATGAAGACTTTTCCATCAAGGACGTAGCAACCTCCAGAGTGAAGTGGTGCACTGAACAAGAACACACTCTGCAGGAGTCCTGGAACTCCTTGGTGAAATTTAATTACTCCCACTGTGGCCGGATCTCCAACATGGATTTTCAAGGGGATATCTTTGATGAGTTCCTCCACCAACAGAAAATCAACAGGCCTGGAGAGCATCAGAGAAAAGAGGGACCACAAACACTGCCAAAGAGGCAAGAAGAAGAAAACTCTGTGGAGGCACAGGATGGCAGTGAATTTAAAATCCCCGTTTTGCCTTACGGGCAGCACTTGGTGATAGACATTCGAACAACGTGGGGAGACAGACATTATGTTGGTCTTAATGGAATTGAAGTTTTCAGTTCTAAAGGAGAGCCTGTTCAGATTGCAAAAATAACAGCTGAACCACCTGATATAAATATTTTACCAGCTTATGGAAATGATCCCAGGATAATAACCAACCTAATAGATGGGGTGAATCGGACACAGGATGATATGCACCTCTGGCTAGCACCATTTACCCCTGGGAGGCCTCACTTTGTCTTTATTGACTTTGTGCATTCCTGTCAGGTAGCTATGATTAGGATTTGGAATTACAATAAATCTCGGATACACTCGTTCCGAGGTGTGAAAGACATTATCATGTTGTTGGATGAGCAGTGCATCTTTAGAGGAGAGATTGCAAAAGCCTCAGGAACCTTGTCTGGAGGTAGGCTATCATTTCTTATTTTCCTTATGGAAACAGCAGTACAATACAAACAAAATAGATTTAGCTTGTTTGTTATCACTCTCCACTTCAAAGCAAGCTGACTCTGTGTCTGGTATTTAATTTAAAAACGTAATGCAAAGCCCATTAATGCATTCTTCACTGATACTGGGGATTTTAGCAGCACATAGAGCTAATCTCCATTCTTAACTATGTCTTAACAACAAGTCTGTATTTCAATAATATCAGATAGGCTCTAGAAATTAAAAAGCTGCAGCTTTTTACTTGTTTTCACATATATGGTCTTTTGAAAAAGGTGATTGGGAAGCTTTTTTCCCCCCTTTTCTTTCATATGCTTTTGAAATTGGAGTTCTCTGTGTTTGTCTGCTGTGCAGTGTAAGTTTGAGAGCGAAATACTGATTACAGCACTAGTCAGTATCAATTTGCCACATATTATCTTTAAAGACTGCTGCAAATTAAATGCAAAGAAGGACCAAAAATGATTTTCATCATTCTACATATTCTCTTTGCCTTATTTCTCCATTTAATTCTGTGTGTTGCCTTCAGCTCCAGAGCACTTTGGTGATACCATATTGTTCACTACTGATGATGATATTCTTGAAGCCATTTACTGCTATGATGAGACATATGATGGAGAAATGGGAGATTCCAGCTCCCTGAGATATGAGGAAGAGCTGAAGAGGCCAACAACTGCTGACAGGGAAGGAGATGAGAGACCTTTTACACAAGCAGGGTTGAGAACAGAGGATCAACAGGTAGGGGCCTCTGTGGTCAGAACTCTCCATAAATGTCTTTCTAAAACATGGAAGTAATAAACACACTGCCAGGCTGGAGTAAAACTGCAGAAGAACTTATACAACTATGACTATTTTGAAGATTTTTTTTTCCCCAGGTCAATAATTCATGTGGTATTTTTAAAGTCCTAAGAGTCCTCCAAATTTTGGTTTCCCTGATTAATTAATAAGCCTACAAGGAAAGCTGTAGTAGACTTTTTTCTTCTTTACTTACTTGGACAGAGACTAGAGGGAGATCTTTTTGATTTAGGTAGTCCTGAGGGTTTATGCACTGACAGTGATTTTTTTCCATACAGTTACTCATTTCATGAGTAGCTGTGCTCCCTGTCACTGCAAACCAAAGATTTTTCCATACTTTCCATATTGCTGTTTTCTTCCTCCACAAATGAGGTATGTTAAATGAAATGAATCTCTTCCTCTCCCCTTATTTTTCCTCTCTTTCTTTTTTTGACTAGCATCTTCACAGGTCTGTGTGCCTTTTGCGGCATAAAAATGCCTCTTTTCTATTCCATGCAGTAGGTATTTCACTCCTTGGAGGAAGGCTGTATTTTCAAGCACTGGGGTCTTGCCTTATGCCATTCCAGCCCAACAGTCCAGTCTCTGAGCAAAGATCCCACAAGATTTTCTCTTTGACCTGTTTTCTTTCCAATTTTCTACTTTCTCAGAATCTTCCTGAGCACCTTCTGTTGCATCAGTGTCTTTTCCCAGGGGACACACTCTTTACTTGTGAGTCTGTCAGGAGATCCAAAGCTGAGTCAATCCAAATTTCAGCTGCTCCAGCCTAAGTGCTCCCAGGGTTAGATGGTTCCTAATGAGCCTTGTGTGGTTGCCAAACCTCCCCCTTCTGTCTTATCCTATTTTTCTTGTGGCTCACAAGACAAAAGGAAATCTAATGACATTGGAGAAACATTGACTGTTAAAACATGAGTCAGTGTCTCTAACCCTTGGATTTCTCCAGTAATTTTGGTCCCATCTTTGTGTACCTTTAACTGCTCAGAACCTTACACAGTGCAGGATTTCTTGATCACAAATTGAAGCTCACCTTTCTTTTCCTGATCATGTGTTTATTGTGAGCATTCACCAGGACTTCTTCCACGGCAGAAGCCAGGCCCTGAACTGTCTGCTCCTCCCTCAGACACAGGCTCTGCCTTTCATTTTGCTGTTCAGCTCTGATGCCCTTCACACCCCTGTTCTAACTCTGAAACTGCTGTATCAGCAGTGAAATAACAAAAGCTATTGTGACTGAGCCATTGATCTCCCTGTCATTGTGCATTTGCTGGTACCATCAAGATTTCTGTGGGGGGATGTTTATGCTACCAGGATGATACAGATCTACTGCACAATTTGTCTTCCCCAGCCTACCATGTCAGACCAGTATTGACCAGTTTGAACAGTCCCTGCTGTTGATCGTTCACCTTTATTCCCTGTTGCACATTCAGTAGATGAAATGGTGTTTTACTAAAAACTTTTCAAGAGCTCTTGCAGAAGTGTCTTGCTTTCATGTCAATATTATCCACAGCCATCTGTCTGTCCATGAATTCAGTAATCCATAACATGCTGACTTTTATAGCAGATCAGACCTGTAACTACTGCACTTGATTCAATTCTGTGGCCAAGAGTGGCTGCTTAGGGACAATGAAGGAACAGCACAAACATCCAGTGGTGTTTCTCTGAAACACTCATCCAGCCCTTGGAAATGTGTCTCACAAGGACTTTTTAACTTAACCTTTGTGCTTAATATCCTGCCACAGATTTTTATTGCATTAATTCATCCACCAGCTTTTTGAACCTATGTGCACTTTTAGAATTTACAGTGCTCTGTGGCAAGTTTCCCAGCTGAGCTTGCATGGCACAAAGAACCTCCTTCTGTTTGTTGCTAGGTTCATTTAATGTCCTCTAGCTTTTGTATTGGAAAAGACTAAACAATTATTCCCCATTCCCTTCTTCAAGCTGCTCAAGAGATTTATGCCCTTATGTTGGTCTTCTAAATCTCTTTTCTAGAATGATTGGTCCTACTTTAGTTATTCCTCATAGGGAAGGTTCTGTACACTATGGTCAAGTGTAAGATCATGGTAATACTTTCTACTTTTTATTGCTTTTCCAATACCTCCTGTACTATGGTGGTGTTTTGTTTTAGCCATAAGAATCTAAGACCACAGGTAGGACAATGCCCACTAGCAGAAGTTGTTGAAATAGTAGAAAATTAGACCATATCTGACAGAAAGGATAGTGTGCACCAGTGGAATGAAGGGATTACAGTCTGCAAGGGAGGGCATTCTTTTGCAGTCTATAAAACCAGTAACTTTTATTGTGGCCATGGGTTTTGATTTTCAGTAAAGTTGCAAATTTTAATTCCCAGGCCGGTCTTTTAAAGTTGTTCTGAGGAAGAGACATCAGACAGAGTCCCTGGTTTGTGAGAGAGGTACCCCCAGTGGGAAGGGTTTCTACCTTGTAGGTTCTCTTTGGGGGGGGGGTTTATTCAGTGCCCATTTCTTGTTCAGTTTTACCTGAATTCCCTTCATTCCCACAGGGACATTTGCTGCCACATGAGGGGTATTGCAGTCTGGCAACACACATATGAGATCCTGAGGGTCAGTGGTTATACTGCAGGGGTCCAATGGAACAGGAGGAGAAAAGTGTTGACAAGTCTTTATTTTTTTTTTTTTTTCAGGCACAATGTAGATCCATTTGATGTATTGTGGATGACAGGAAGTTTATTTCTAATGATGAATTAAAGAGAAGAAGTCTGGACTTTTAATTTCCTGTTTGGCCTTTTGACTACTAATGAGGATTGAGCTGATGTTTTTATGAAGCTACTTATAAAAACGCCAGGATTTCATTCTAATCTGATATTATTTATTTTGGAGCCCAATACTGCTATATGCAAAGTTAGGATTGTTTTCCTCATGTGTAGCATTTTTACTTTTGCCCACAGTGAACAGAATTAGCCATTTTATCACACTTATTCAGTGAAGTGAAATCTATCTGCAACCCTTTGCCATTTTTGTCTTCACTCCCCTGATTGCCCCAGTGTGATCAGCAAATTTTGTCATCCGTTTCTTCACTTTTCTGAACAGCATAGGCAATTTTTAATTAATATGGCCAGGGCACAAGCACAAGCTTTTGGACAAGTTTGCTTGTTTGTTCTGCCTTTTAATTCTTGAGAAGAAATTGTGGTGGCACTCTCTGGTCTTGACTTCCTTCCAGGCTTCTTGTCTCTGCAACAGATTTGCAACATATTGCAAATACAGCATATTATCATTTGCTGATGGCAGTCTGCAGGGAAATAAGTGTGGCTTCAGAATTTCAGCCTCTTTGAGAAGCTCACAGTAGGGAGTCTGCCATTTCACATTTGTACATGCACTAAGCAAAATACCCCCTAATAGTCTTGACTTTCTAAGGATCCCTCTGATCTACATTTTGGGGCATGTTTTCCATTATTTGGAGGACAGCCTGGGTGAGGAGGCAGAGGGGAGATTGATTTACAAGAAGAAGAGACAAATATCTCACTTTATAAAGTCAATGTAATTGTAATATTACACCTGTTGACTTCCTTTTTAGGTTCAAGAGCCAGACTCTCTCTCTGAATGTATACCAACAGAAAGAGGAATATTTACTGGAAAATGTAAGTTCTTATATTTACTTGTTGCCTAACCACCCCTCCCCCAAGCATGTTATCAATTGAGGAGGATCTGGTTTGTCAGAGACAGCACTTGGTGACAGATGCCAGGTCTAGAATAAAGAAGAGTAATTGAATATTTAAGGCAGAAGCTTTGTTTGCAATGGCATTTGCAACATTATATCATAACAGTTGGCTTTTAATCTCAGAAAAATAACATTAACCATTTGCCTAGTCCCTGACTGGGATTTATAATAGCTGTGTCCCTTACCCAGTAATTCTCTCCCAATCCTATGTATTTATGTAGGCTGACTGAATTTTTCAGATTGGATTGACAATAGAAACCCTACAGTAAAGCTAGATCAGAATGCTGTGTCCTTCTTAAAGTGCCTGATTTATTATGCTGTACAGAAGCAGCTCTCTGTGGGCATTTCAGTTGTTGTCCAGATAGTTTCTGGATGGCCCAAAGGCTTCAGGAGCAGTTCCTGGTCCTTTGACAAGAATTTCCAAGAGGTTATTAGGAAATCTTTTTCACCCTGAGAGCAGTGCAACACTGGATTGAGAGGGTTTGGAATCTGCCAGCCTTGGAGAGAGGTCAGCTTCCACTGGGATAGCTCCTGAGAGCCTTGATGCACTGGACATGCCCTGAGCTTGGAGTTGGCTTAGACCCCTCCACAGGTCCCTTTCCAAAGCCCTGTGGCATCCTCAGGTTCTGTGAGGGAATACTAAACTCTGGAGAATGCTCAACCTTGTGTGGATGGCTGCTTCACTCCAGCTTCCCACTGGAAAACAGACTCTGATTTCTCCTGAGAACTCCTGCCTGCCTGTACCCTGAGCAAGTTTAGTCTCAGCAATGGCTTGGGAATGGGATCTGCTGTCAGTGTAGCCACAGCTCCAAATTTGTCAGCTGACAGAACTATTTATTTCTTTGTGTCCTTGCAAATGCTAATGAGATCTTACACCCAAGTGAATTTATGTGTGTATCAAGACTTGCTAGGGCTTTTTAGAGGTAATTGGGCTGGATGGCTTAATAGGTTTAATGCTTGTTTGTTTTACAAACATCATGACTGCTGGTGCTTCTTTAGACACTATCCAACCTGATTATTAGTGGGTTTCTGTAGTGTGTGAAATGAAAGATTTAAAGTGATGCATTTTTATGGAACCTGATCAGATTGGAATATTACTTGTTATATCTCTATATGCTATTTCTATTTTTTCAGTAAGGTGGAACTGAAGATAGGTGTACAACCTTTGTCTGTCCAGTTTTTCTTTTCCTGTTTTTTTTTTTTTTTTTCTGGAGATGCAGCCTAATCAATGTTGCTGCTTTTCACTGAAGCCATCCTATGAAAGTATTTCCATATGTCCAGTTCTGATGTGAAGAAAATAACTTCAGTAAACCAAATTTTTTCTTTGCTTTAAGTGTGAGTTGGTGTTCTCTAGAAATTTATGGCTTTCTGAGAGACTGGATTTATATGAATCTATACAGTCACTTAGCTGGTGAAAGATGATGGATAGACTTCAGACTAATCAGTCTTCTCTGTGTCTGCACAATCACAAAATCTGTCATGTAACTGCTGAAATGTATCACTGGGTGACTGTCAGTCTGCAGTCACAGTAATGAGACACTTGGGAACGTGCTTGATCAGCACTTGTGTAATTTCAGGTGAACAAGTTGTTGGTAGCACATTAAAGGGTCTGACACAGATTAAAAGAAGATGCTGTTACATGGAGGTAGGCACACAGACCAGGAAATACCCAATTCCAGCATGTAAAAATATTTAATCTATCCAAAATATACATACTGCTAATTACTGGGGTTTGCATTCATGTTTATATTGGCTCCTTACTTCAAACAGCAAACATATAGATATTAAATGGATATTAAATGTCTTTTTATATAGGTCTGCAACTGAATTTCACCATGACCTGGGGAGACTCTCATTACCTGGGACTGACAGGACTTGAAGTGATAGGAAAGAATGGTCAAGCATTAAAAATAAATGCAGAACAGCTTTCTGCTTCACCCCAAGACTTAAATGATCTTCCAGAGTATACAGGAGATCCCAGAACATTAGAAAAGTAAGTAATGGAAGACTTGGATGCATTTTACATCAGATTCTATAAAGTGACAGATTCCTATAAACTTCTGTTATGTTAACACATGTTAATGTGAACATGATTTTCATCCCATCACTGCTCATTCTTGGAATTCACAAGCTGTCCAGAAACAGCTTGTTGTAGAAACATGAATGAGATGTTTCCAAAAGATGGTGTTTGAGTTGGGAGATGATAACATGCCTGCTTGGTGTTTCTGCCAAGGACTTTCCAGGAAGAAATGTGGGTGTTCTGTAGCATCTGTCTGTGCATATTGAGTGATATTTATGCAGGATTTCTGGATAACTTCAAGGAAAATTTTCAAGTTAGCAAAGAGTGAGGATGTGTTGGGAATTGCATAAATAGGTGCCATTCTTTTGGCAATTTTGCAGCCTTTTTTTTTTTTTTTTGCAATTCTAATGAAGTTTTATTCATTGACAAGTATATTTCCTCAAATTAACTTATGCATCCTAAATGGCAGCAGTATAGAAATTATAGGCTGTATATCTGGAGAGGACTTGGCATTTGGATGTTATTGAAGCTGCATCCTGTTGTTTCTGAGTCATCTCTCCATTTTAAAGGGTATTTTTGGTTGTAATCCTGTCTGCTGGCATGTTTATGTTCTGTGACCAGGTTTATGAATTAGGACTTGTCTTTTCAAAGTCTCTGGAGTCTTTCTTAGGATGTTATATTTATCTGCCTGCACACTAACTCTGTTCTTCATAATTCCTGCTAATCTGACTAATGCACATATCAAGCTTCACTTGTGTGTAATTCCTTGTTCCTTCTGCCATCTTGTATGAAAATCTCTCCTGTAGGCACCAAGATCTAAGAACTCTTCCCATGACATCCCCTGTGCTGAGGAGATTCTGGTGCTGGAGTCTCTGCAGACCCCACCATGATGGGCCCAGAGCAAAGAATTCATTTACCTTTTCTGGGGGTGTCTTCTCTTCTCTGAGTGCTCCTTTTACAGCCTAGTCATGTGTTGATCCTACAGAATTTCTGGCAAGCTGTCTGCCCCTGATCTATTTGAGGAATTTTATTTATTGTATCTTTTGCTTGCTAGCCTTCAGACTCTTTTTTTGGCCTGTGCATACGCATTTAACCTTCCAGAGTTTATGAGTCTATCAATTTAGGGCTTTTTGATCATGAATTTTGCTGAAAGATGGCTCATAATGACTTTGTTTATCCTGCTACTGAGCCAGGCTGACTTTGAGTTTTCAAGTCTTCCTTCTTGCTAATGTCTTTCTTAGTAAGTGGGTTATATTTTAATTTTTTTTTTATTTCGTTCCTGACTGTTTTGCTTAAGAACTTTTTTGGGCACAAGAAATAGAGACTCTTTTGGCTCTTGATATTTCTGCAAGCATGTTGAATTTGAGTACAGTGCTCTTCAACACTACAGTGCATTTGGAATAGATCCTGTGTACAATTCCAGACCAAGTCAAGAATTATGTCTTCTCTCATGGACTCCCTAATCAGTTCCTCTGTGAAAGAGTCATTATTCAAATCTTTTTCTTTAAGGAATTGCCAAGTCTGGCACTCATTCTTTCATTAAACTTTTAAATAAATAGTAAGAATATACTTACTTTTTTTGGCAGTGTACCAAAGTAATTACAGTGCAAAATTAATTCATATTCTCCTTTACTCCATCTTTGTATGCCATAGTTTGTAGTAGTAGAATATAAAATTCAGGATTCCAAAATGAGGAAATAACAGATTTAAATTTATCTAGTCAGCCTGAAGCCTGTGCTGTTATGAAAAGACATTGTCCTGCTGGTTGGAAGCTTTTTAAAATAGCAGGGATGTGCCTAGTTGTGNATAGTTTGTAGTAGTAGAATATAAAATTCAGGATTCCAAAATGAGGAAATAACAGATTTAAATTTAACTAGTCAGCCTGAAGCCTGAGTTATGAAAAGACATTGTCCTGCTGGTTGGAAGCTTTTTAAAATAGCAGGGATGTGCCTAGTTGTGTCCATGAAGCATGTGAGCAAACTGGATCTTCTCAGGGTTATCCAGCTGCCATGCAGTTCCTCCTTGGATCCAGGATAGTTGTGTTGGCATAGTAACACCCTGCAGGGTGCCAGATACACTGGTTGGGCATGGAAGTGTGTTAATCAATTATATTGTGTCAGGGCTTAGAGTTTTGCCTTCAGCCACTTTGCTACAAAGGTAGTTGAGCTTTCCTTTGCCCACCCCTGTTCACACAGGGAAAACCTGAGGATTTTGCTGTTTGTCCTCAAGCAGACCCTGCTGAAGAAAATACTGTTTTTTCTCCCCCCTCCACTGTCTTTAATTCAATACTTGCATGTTGTATTTAATGCTTACTGTGCTTTTTAATTGCATGCATGTGGGCACAAGAAGCCCTGGAAGCTGAAAGTGGCATCTAGAATAAAATGAACCCCAGGAAAGTCCCTGCTTTTCATGAGAGAAGGGAGCTTTTCCCTTTGTGCAGCTAATGGACTTTTCTCTTTGTAGGTTAATAGATGGGACTAATATCACAGTGGAGGATGACCATATGTGGCTCATTCCCTTCTCTTTTGGAGAAGATCATCTGCTCACAATCCATTTTGATAAAACTGAAAGTATTGCAGGCCTTCGCTTTTGGAACTATAATAAATCTCCAGAGGATACCTACAGAGGGGTAAGTAAAAGAAAAGGAGCACTGCCAGCAAAAATATACAGCAGTGCATTGGAAAATTGCTACTATGATGAATGAATATAGCTGCCTTAATGGAACACCATAAATCTTTCTAGATTGTCTGAGTCTGAATTTTGTGGCAGGTGTAATGCATTCCTGTCTCCACAAACAGCAGATATTAAAAAAAGAAAGCCAGAGATGGTTTAAAGACATCTTCACAGCTGATTTTTCTAAGAGACACATACAATAGCACATATTATTTTCAGGATATATGATTCTGAAGAGGTATCCTCTGAATATCTAGTATTTAGACCTACCACAGGATTCTGTATTTCCTGGAACTCAGGGAATGATATCACAGGGAAACTTTTCCAACAGAAATTCGGTTTAGTTCAGGTTCAGAAAGCCACTCAATACTGCCTTTTCCAAGAAGCAAGAAGAGTCTTTTGAAGTTTTAACATTTATTAGGGAAAGTTGCCACCTTCAAGCAGCTTGGTTAAAATAGTTTGGCTAAAATTGTATAACAAAAGCCTTCTCTTTTTTTTCCAAATTGCCTTGTTTATTTTCATACTGAATTATTGGAATTGACAATTGACACCTGTTGGAGATAATTTTACACCTTTTCACTCTGAGTTTGGCTGTCCCTCTTTTCCCTGCTGTACTTACACTTACAATGATAATGAACCAGACATTGCTGTTCATTGCACAGAAAAGTTTATGAATCAATTTCCTTCCAGATTTTCCACCCCAAAATGCCAACTGTTGCATTCTTGATGTCCAAATTCAGTCAATAAATAAGAATGAAATTGTTGGTAGGTATTAAACTGGAGAGAGACAGGGCAAAAAAGATCAGCAAAGTTCTGCAAAAAAATTCTAGAATTGAAGCTGGAGTCCTGGATCATCCACAGGATTGGGCAAAATAATGGCAAAGTTGCACAAGTGTGTCTTTGTGTCAATTTACCTTCCAAGAATTGCTGTAATATGAACACTGCCTGACATCTTTTAATATCAGCATGGGGGTTGTTGGTGCCAAAGACTTCCAGAGGGCCAGAGCATAAGATCTTTCAATTAAACCAAAAGTGATGTAGAGATTTTAACATATGGCCCCTGATTTTGTGCTACATTGCATTAGCCCAGCACGTTTGACACACAGGAGGGTTTCTGGAGCATTGTGAGCTCTCCATCTGAATATGCCCCCTGTATGCCAGGGGTTTTAGTGAATTTTGTGTCCTGATTTCAGCTGGGATAGAGTTAATTTTCTTCCCAGGAGCTGGTACAGGGCTGTGTTTTGGATTTAGGGTGAGAATAATGTTGATAACACACTGATGTTTTAATTACTGCTGAGCAGTGCTTATTAAATCTCTAAAATCTAACATGGGATTTGGTCTTTGGAGGCCAAACCAAGAAAAAAAAGGAAGAGAAGTATATTTTCAGCAGTATACTTGGCTAGGTAGGAAAAAGAAGTGAGTCTGATACAGGTGTCCACCTGCATGAATACTAAAAGTTCCATAAGAGTTAGTGGGTACAATTTAAAGGAGAAGCCCATATCTGCAGCCCTGTAGAAAGATAAAAGAAATTATTTGGAAAACTGAAGATGCCAAGTGTCTGCTGGGCCACAGGAAAGGGGCTTTAGGCTGTAAACCTGGGGCACCCTGACATCTGTGTCTGGAAGTTTTGCTGCTCCTTTTGGGAAGCAGGCCCTGGCTGTGGGCTGGAATGATTTGTTAGGCAGCTGCAGGCTGGGGGTTCTGCTCACAGCTGGAGTGTGAGGGGGCAGTGGCACTGACTGTCAGGATGGTGATGGGTGCTATTCCCAGCTCTGTGAAAAATCACCTTGTGCAGGCTTTGCTGTGCCATTTGTAAAGCGCAATATGTGACGGCTGAGCACCTCCTCACATGATGAGAATTACTTAGAAATGAGGGCTCTAAAGGGCACATCAATATAAGCAGCTGTGGTGTAATAGGTAAGATTTCATCTCTGACTCTCCAGGCTTCCCATTCACTACGTGTTTCCGTTCAGGAAAGTGTATTTCAGTGGATTTCTCACTTCCTCTCCTTAGCCTGGCAGAGTTATTGAGCTGGAAAGTAGCAGCAGAAGAGTTTCTCATAGCAAAAGGATATTTGCTTTCTTTGCTCCCAAGTGTATTAAAGATGAAGCCAGAAATAGTTATTTCTCCACCCTTGGTAGTGATACAAACGTTCCCTCCTAATTAATCTTCATGATGTTTGGAAATGAACTGAGCACCTCCTCCATCCAGTCTAGTACAATACCCCAGGTTTTCAAATCAAGAAATGTTTTTGTGAAAAAAAAAAACCAAAAAAACAAAAAACCTTCCTGATAATTAGTTGCTTTTAGGATATTGCATGTCTAAGTTATTGAAATTATAATTAAATAAAACATCCTTTGCAAATGGAAAAAAAATGTGAACGGTTCTGAATATCAAGTCACTGATAATATACAGGATTTCAGAATGGTCAGAATATTTTTAAGTTCTTCTTAGACACCTGAAATGGGAATCTTATCTATAGGTATTGCATATATATTTTAACAGAAATCCTAATAAAGAAAATTAAATATTTGCATACAAACCCAAGTTAACCCGGTCAGCATAAAATCCAAAGATGAGAAAACTGATTTACATTTAGACTAAATTAAGTCTTCTGTTCACTAAATGAATCTATTTTGGTTCGGTCCATTAATCAGCAGGCTCTAATCGTAGTACCAGCTATAAGATCATCCTGTTATATTTTACAGGTATTATTCCTTGCAAACTGGTACTTAGTGAAGGAGTCAGGGCAGCAAATGCTGCTGGTGATGAACATTAAGTTATATTTAACATATTGCAGGGCAAGGTGCAGTGATTAATTGTTGCTGCTTGATTGAATTGTTCTGTGCCTGAGATCATGGATACAGCACCATATGGTGCTGCTGGGGGAGGGTGAAGGGGCCAGGACTCCTGCATCATCTGAATAAGTGTGCCTGAATTATTCACTTTAATCTTCAGAGGTTGTGTAAGGTGTGCTTGCCTGTCTGATGTGGCCACAGCTCAATTCTCTCTGTCTGGTGCAGGTACCTTTTCTTTATTCATTTGCCCTTAGGTTACACACAGCACTGCCTGGCAGATGAGTTTGCATGATCCTGGAAAAGCCCAGGTGCCACCTGACACAAAGATAAATAGAACTGCTGATCTACAGGCTTCTGCAAATGCCACAGGGACACAAAGCTCTGCTCTGGAGGGAGCAACAGGCTGTGGGATTTCTGGAAGGGTGCCCTCAGCCAGGGCTGGGCAATCACCCCTGGCTTAGCAGAGCATTCAGGTGCTTGATGTCTCCTCAAGTCCCCTTTGTACATGGGCTGCCTGGAAAGCTGAGTCTTTCCCTTCTCTTGATGTGTGTAAATATTGCTGCAGGCTCAGGAATCAGAGAATTGTTCAGGCTGGAAAAGACCTGTAAGATCATCATGTCCAGTGTAAACCTAACCCTGCCAAGGCCAGCATTACCCAGGTCCCCAAGTGCCTCATCTGCACGTCCTTTAAATCCCTCCAGTGATGGGGACTCCACCACTTCCCTCGTTCCAGTGCTTGACCACCCTCTCTGTGAAGCTTCACTTTGCTGAGATCTAGTGCCATGCAGTAATTGAAGGATCTGACAATACTTTTTCTGATATTGCCCCCCTCCAAATCCTCACCTGTCCCATCCCCATCAGTGTCAGTGATGACATGGTCACTATGGCTTGCAACTGATATCTGCTGGTTTAGGCTTTTTTTTGCCAAAGGAAGTCACACTATAGAGGAATGAAATAAATACAGCAAAATGACTGAAATTCTTCCAGTCTCTGAAGCCAGTGAAACTGTTTGCAGTCTAATTTATGCAATGTCATGTCATGTGATGTAATTTTATGTTTTGTTCTTTTGAACCAGGCTAAGGTGGTCCATGTGTTGCTGGATGGGCACAGGATCTCCCCCCCAGAGGGGTTCCTGATCCGCAAGGGACCAGGGAACTGCCATTTTGACTTTGCCCAAGAAATTCTCTTTCTTGACTACCTGCAGCCCCAGCCAACCCCTAAAGTGCACAGGAGGTAAAGTAGGATGTTTTTGTGACCTGAACCACACGATTTCTCTTCACTCTTCCAGTGTTATTTCATATTCCCTGTTGAAGCCAACTCTATGAGGCACTTGGATTAAAATATGGAGCACTTGGAGCAGAATTTCACTGGGTTTTAACTATAACCAGGTTTCACTGAGGGCTGAGGACAGTCTGGTCCATAATTGCAGGCAAAGGGGTCAGGGTGATGTGTGTGGTAGTTTAGTTCTTTGGGTTTGTTCTTTTCTGAGTGAGCCAAGGGTACATAAAAAACCTGTTTTGCCTTGTTTTTTTTGGCAGGACTGCTTCAAAGAGAATGGAACAAGCCAGTATGGACTATGAAGCACCATTAATGCCATGTGGTTGTATCCTTCCCTGTCACCTTCTTCCTTGTCATACAGAATATTTTAGAATTACATACCATGGTTGAGTCCTCAGCTTTTTGCATCCAACAGTTTCTGGTGCTTTAATATATGAACAAGATAGCAAGAGTATGACAAAGGCTTCCATAAAGTATGACTTAAGAATAACTAAATGGAACATGATATATGAACACGTGGCCTGTGTTTAGTCACTCTGGTAGCTTTTTCTCCTGAGCTGCAAATAAGAGTGTCTGACTTCATGGGCTACACAATAATTTTTCACACTGCAGATTAAATAGTCTGTTAGGACAAGGCATCAGTATTGAAATTTTCCTTAACAGCATTTTGCTTTTTAGTTATTTTCCAGTTTCAGCTCCTGACCAGCTGGGGTGATCCATACTACATTGGTTTGAATGGGCTGGAGTTTTTCAATGAGCATGGAGACCAGATCCTGCTGACTGAAAACAGTATCCTTTACACAGCAAAGCTCCTCTGTCCCTGTTGATAACACTTTCCTCCCTGGCAAATCACTTCCAAATTGCCAGGTTGTCCTGTGTGATTGACTCTGCTTCTGTTTCTTTGTATTTGTGTGATGAACCTTGTCTCTATGTGTCTTTATGTGTTCTGTATAGTTTCAGAACATTTATTTTCTGACTGGAATGCACCAACAAAGCAGGACAAGGTTAGAAAAGGGAAGGACATGATATTTTTGCTCTTGACATTTATTTCTTCTGTGGTGTGGAAGGACCAGAAAGTTTGCTGAGCTATAAATTCATAAGAAAAGGTTGAGTTCAGTGCTTTTTTTTTTTATGGAGCCTTTCATTGTGTCCCAACAAAGAAATTTTTCATAAAATCTTGTTCTGGAGATTTAGGCTGTTGTAGACACCTGATGCAGTCATGAAGACCAGGGCTGGGAGTTTGAATTTGATTCAATGTTCCTTGGATGACCAAAAGAGGGAAGGAAGGGCGTGTTTGGAAGATGGATGTTCATCAAGGTTACACTTTGTGCTCTGTACCAGCTGAAGTCTCTTAGGAGCTGAAAGCTTCATAGCCCAACATACAACTCACACAGTTTAGTTACATGGAGGAAACAGTTTTTAGCCATCTGGAAAGAATAAATAGCACAAATTCTGCATGAATTGTTTGTCTCTCAGGGTCCTCATTGCCTAATAAATAGGGAATACAATGAAAAAGGTAATAAAGGCTTTTTCCCAAGTGCTATTTTGATTTGTATCTTGTATGAGACACGATGAACTTGAAACATTTGTAATGGACAAGAAGCAGACATTGAAAAGTGGTAACAAATTAGGAACCAGGGATCTTTAACTTACCTGGTGCAGCTTTACAGTGCAGAACAGTGCCAGGTAAAGAAACCTCAGCTCGTTTTGAATGATCACCTGTGCCTGCCTGTGCACTTGTGTTTGGGATGTAATAGGATCCTGAAAGAGCATATTTGTCTTAGTGCAGTATTTAATGTGATAGCTCACTACTGAGTCTGGAGCAGGCTTGTCTTAAACACTTGAGGCATTGCTGTGTAATTCCTTAAATTCTTTATACAGACTCAGGCCTGTTAGAAAGCAGGATAAGGGGAAATTAATGTCCCTCAAACTGGATTGCTCAGGATTCATAATTCTGAACACAGTGCCATCCATCCCCATTTCTTGGCATGTCTTTAACCTACATATGTTTTTAATGTAAATATTCTTTTACAGTGAAAATCTGGTTGCCTGTTTAATGGGAAGTTTAATCTTTCCCTCTCAAAGAACTGAAAAAAGGTTTTATTAGACAGTTACTGATTGCTATAACAAACCTTGAGAAACTCAAGCAAAACCTAGTCTGACTGATGACTACCTCCTGCAAGGATGCTTCTCTTGAGATAGGTTTCATATGACGAGTTTTCACAAGTTTAAAAATAAGGGACTTTGTCACCAAAAAGCTGGGAAGTGCCTGTTCCTGATAACAGAACTTTATTGATGAAGTCATAAGCACATATTTGAAAACAAATTAAATGCAGCTAGTTACTTTATTCCAATTTTAAAAATAAATTTGAATGCCAGAATCTCTAAGGGTTGTCCTGCTTTTAAAAATGTGCCCCCAAATTCCTCAGCTGTGAAGTCCTGGGAGCACTGTTGTAGTGGTGAAAACTCATTCATGGGATCAGGAAGAGCATCAATTTTTAAATATGGTGTTTCTGAAATATCCTTTTTGGTTATTTATGCTTAAAGGATTTTTTTTTAGATATTGCTGCTTTTCCAGACAGCGTGAACATTTTAGAAGATGTGTCTGGAGACATCCGGACTCCAGAGAAACTGATTGACAGAGTCAATGACACCACTGATGGCAGACACATGTGGCTGGCACCAGTTCTTCCTGGTTTGGTACATTCTCCCTTTTCATTCTGTTCCAGTGATGTGTGGGGATGGAACTGCAAGCAGAGAGGAAAGGGGAAGAATACATAATTCTTAAGTAAATTTGGTGTTAGTCACTGGTGTCAAATCACTGCTTTTTAGAAGTTCTTTTTATTGCAGCTTCTCTGCACTGCACAGGCAGCAGCAGTAGAGGTTTCCCAGGTTTGAATCTCCTGTCTCCATGGGGCAACAGCAGAAAATCTTCCATAGATGGTTTTTGAGTTGCTATGATAAAGATACTGATGAAGGAGGTTTGTGCAATAAACACCTTTCACATGAAAGCAGACTGGGCTTTTAAGTTCATTCTAACAAAATGCAATGAATGTTGTTCTAGCAGTGAGAATTTTTAAAAATCTCATTATCTGTGTTGAATTCAAATTCACAGATTAGGGATGGCAGACTTAGTATTTCATGTCCTAAGGCCACAAGTGATTCAGCCCTTTTAGAAGGCCCATGTTTAATAGATGGCATATCAAATATCTAAAGAGGAAAAGTAAATAAACTTAGATGAGTTCTGACCTTGTTTTGGGAGAGGACTTTTTTTTTGTGGGCCTGTAATGGACATCATTAAGGTGTTTTTATTTCTTATAAGAGAATGGATTTAAAAAGAAAACAATGTGCAAAGCTGACGTGTAATATGTTATGGCTTCCTGTGTTGGAAAAACCCTTACTCCCTGTGTTGGAGTTATTAATTAGAATATTAAAAGCAAGGAATTAATTTATATCATTAGGTGTTGTAATGCACTGACTATAATCCAGGTAAAGCTTTAAGTATACTTGGGAATAGTGACCACTTGCATTTGCTAGGACAGGGTAAGGTCTGTGTGGTGCTTGGGGCTCCTGCTGTGTAGATCCCACATCTTGAGTCCTGGCACTTGGATGGGATGCTCAGATACCCATTCTAACAGGATGACTGATTGATTTGACAACCATCTGAGTGTGCTCATGTCCTTACAAAAGACATGCTTGCAGAGGCTGTTTCACTTGGGAAAAGGGAAAATAACAGGCCCTGGAGTTCTTGCAGAGATGCAGACACTGCTTTGTGTTGTTCTGCCTGACACCAAAGTGCTGCAGAAGAGCATAAAATACCAGTATTAAAGGGTAAATTGATAATGTGTGAAATGCAGGAGGCAGAAGCAATTTAATGGTGCTTTCTGTCCTTGAACTGTAGCAAATTACACCTTTCTAAAATCCACAGGGTACTTTTCTCTCCTCCATCTTGCCTGGTGTGGTTGTTCAGCCAGGAAGTGCTGGATTAAGCAATCAGCTTATTGATGCTCAGCCTCTGAGCTGGGCTGCTCAACACTCCCATCCTCAGTGTGAGGCTGCTTGGAAAGCTGCATTAACTCTTGGCTGTATTGGAAGGTTCAAAAGCTTGAGGGAAATTGATATTATAGCCTTTCTTTTCCTTTCTGGTTCTAAAACTGGTATTCTCTTTTGCAAATTCATTACTTACATAAGGAGGATTTGAATTATTTGTTCCCCTGTTACTGATTGTCATTTTATTTATTTGTTTGAATGGATTTCTTTTCAAATACATAATTTGCTGTGGGACTAACAATTGTTATTGAACACTGTGCCCCAGTTGTCTCGTGGAAAATCACAGATACAAACGTTTCAATTGATCCAATCTACCTTTCTTTCTTCAGTGAAAAAACCTCAGCATAATGATTTAATATAACTTACAGTATCTTCTCTAGTACATCAAAGGATTAAAACTTCAGAGGATGCTAAAGATGAAGCTTAAGATATGTTGATCCAAAGTTGATATAGTGGCTCATAAAAGGAAAAGCATAGAATTAACTGTGAGAGGCAAGATTGGTTTCCTGGAGCCTCATCTTTGGTCTTAACATCTTGACATTAACGTCACTGAAAAGAAAATGAATAATACCTCAAGCAGTAATTGTTTAGGAAGCATCTGGAGGATTGTCTCTAAATTCCTGTTAGTATTACTCACACAAAAATTGCAAAATTTCTGCAACAGCTTTCAAAGTCAGGGCATCTCACCCCCTGCCATGGGCAGGGACACCTTCCACTGTCCCAGGCTGCTCCCAGCCCCATCCAACCTGGCCTTGGGCACTGCCAGGGATGGAGCAGCCACAGCTTCTCTGGGCACCCTGTGCCAGGGCCTCCCCACCCTCCCAGGGAAGAATTTCTCCCCAATATGCCATCTAATCCTGCCCTCTGGCAGGGTGAAGCCATTCCCCCCTCTGCTGGCACTCAGGCCCTTGTAAAGTCTCTCTCCATCTTTCTTGCAGGCTCCCTTCAGAACAGAGCAGAATAGAACAGAAGAGTCACCAGCTTGTCTTGTCCTTAAGGACATGTCTGTGTTTGGTTTATGAAATACTCATGGAAAGTGTCTTCTCCCCCTCCTGCAATGGGCAGGCAGCCCAGGATGACGGGGAGGTCTCCATCTCATCTTCTGTACTTTGGAGAGTGCAGCTGTGGGGCAGAGCCAACAGCTGGGAATGGGCAGCAGGGATGGTGGCTGAACTTCATCCTTAGCATCAGTTATCTCTCCTCCAGCTCTCTCTCTTTAAATATGAACCTCTTTTGATGTAACATGCATGAGAATTTAATTTCTTTGGGGAATTTGTGCTGTTAAATATAAATTAATTCTCTTTTACAGGTGAATAGGGTATATGTCATTTTTGATGTACCTACTACTGTGTCAATGATCAAGTTATGGAATTATGCCAAGACACCTCAGAGAGGTGTGAAAGAGTTTGGTGTAAGTAATTTTCCTATGCATTTTGTATGTCCTGGTGAGTCAGCTGCCTTGATTTCTGTAGGTATTTTCACAGTTTACTGACGTGTGATTCCATATCATCTCAAAGGATGGGATTCATCTCATTTAACTCTGCATTTAGTATTAAAATGACTAATCTATGCCAGTCATCTGTCCTCCCTTTTTTGGCCAGGGAAAGAAAACTTTGTCTGATTTTTTTCTTAGATAATTGTCTTAAGACAGGATAATGCTTTTCTTTTTCCACTGACTGTAGAGTAGGCCTGGAAGACTAGTTTGAACTGCAAACCCAAGTTTTAGACAGCTGAAGTGAGGTGAGATTTATTAATTCCTAGATTTAAGAGTGATTCACTCCAGTGAATAGAATGGCAATTATGTAAAACATGAAATACATTTTTAATTACCTACTTGAAAGCTGGATTTAAAAACATCAGTGAGAAGATGAAAACTTGGGGAGGAAAAAAGAATCAAACTCCAGCAGCAAATGGAGAGAAATGGAAGTTTTAAGGACAAAAGCTAAATTAATGGCCAGATTTGTGAAACAAACAGGGCAAAATGTTTTCTAGTTAATTGCCAGAGATAACTGCTGAAAGCAAGGTCTGATTTCTAGATGGATTTTTTGTTTGTTTCTTAAATATTTTTAGCTTCTGGTGGATGACTTGCTTGTCTACAATGGCATTCTGGACATGGTGAGCCATGTGGTGTCAGGCATCCTCCCAACCTGTGATCCCGTGGTGCCCTGTCACACCATCCTCTTCACAGATGAGAGGATTTGCCATCAGGAGAAGAGAACTGTCATCAGGTACCTGACTAGATCATGACTGGGACAAAGAATCTTGGTTTTTAAAACTGTTTTTGTCTGACTGATGGCAGCAATGTGGGTATTGCTGTAGAAAATTCCCTTCCAGAGCATCCTTATGAGAAATAAGTAGGTTTTTAGATGTGAGGACCGAATTACCAGCTTTACTTGTAAGCATCTTTTAGCACTTCCTGGGATTCATGATTTGTATTTACATCTGTTTTCATGAAAGCCTATAAACACAAAATAAAAAAGTTAGGCTTCCTTAGAGAAGGACTAATAAATCCCAGTGATATTACATAGAGGGAAAAAAAATTAGAAAGTTAATGAAAAAGAACCAAGCATCAGAATTAGAGAAAATAAACTTGTCTGATTTGACACAGATGCTAATTAAGGAACCAGAATTCCACTATTTTATAAACATTCTAAAATAATGAACTTCTAAAATGAGAAATGAATTGCATTTAGGGGAATGACACTTTGAAACCACTAAGTTGGCAATCTCACAGAGAATGTGATGAAATGCAGTGAAAAATGCACTTACATTTAGAAGGTCAGGATTGATAGGGTCTAAAAAACAGTCCCTGGCAAGGAAAGTAAAGATTGAAAGAATAATTTATTTTAAATGGGATTGAGAAGTGAAAAAATGAAAGCTTATGGAAAAGAACACTTTCTTGCATGTTGGACATCTAACAAATAGAATGTCTTGCACATACATCACTTGGGAAAAAAAGGCAACTTTTGCATGGAAAAATGGTGCATGATCCATTCAGAAGAATATTCAAATATTTAGAAATAAGCAGAAGGAACATAAGATGCCCTGATTAAGGACAGAAGCTCACACTTGCCTACAGGGTTTGTTTTCCTGTGTTTCCCTAAAGCATTGGCTGTTGGCCACTGGTACTGTCAGAGGTTGAATAAATTATTATTGTTTGGATGTCTTGTGTTAGACTCCTGTGTTTGTACAAGTGGCTGTGTTGTCATGGTAAAATTTGGAGGTGAACAATTTTTCAAGTGAAAAAGTTACTGAGATGAAAATGCCTTGAGGAAATAAAAGTTTTGAGAAATTTTTCAGTGGGATATAAAAAGGAGGAGGGGAAATGAACCTTTACTTTCTTCAGCTTCAGATCTTTCTGGGAGCAAAGTTACTTTATGGGAAGCAGAGAAGCACCAGCTGTAATCACAGATCTTTCTCACATAACTTCCTTTGCACATATTTATAAGACATATATCCTTTGATCTACTTTAAAGAGGAGTTTTTGGGGTCACAAACGCTGCCTGGTCTGTTTGCCAGTTGAGAGCATGCTGAGCCTCTTCTCCTCCAGACTCCTGTGCAGGAGCTTTCTTGGTTTTCCTTCCCAGCCTGGTCTGCAATCATCTTTTCTCTTTTTTTCACCTCCCACCCTACTAAAATAGAGGGTATTTCAGCAGCAGTAGAAGACATGCTGGATAATATCCCTTCATTTTAAAAATGCTCTTGAGCTTTTATATATTGTTACTTCTGATGTTGACCTGTTCTTTCTCACATGTCACTGTTCAGTATTTTATGAACCCTGAACTCGAGTCTGACATTATCATCAATAGTGTGAGGTTTGGTTTACTTCAGTATTGGCTCTCCTGCTTCACTCTGACAGTCTGAGAGACATTACATTTTTCTTCAGAAATAGAAACCCATTTTGTGCACTATTTGTAGAAAAAAGAAAAATACACTTCTTTTGTTCCTAAGGCACAAATGTTTTTGTTTTGTCTGTGTGAAAGGGAGATGTTATTAGTGGTGTTTTCTTTACCTTTCAATTCAGCTCATGTTTTCCCCTGTAATTTGTTTAATTTACCTTTGAAGTTGTTACTTCTTTCCAAAAAATAAATGGTTAAAATTTTGCAGCAGCCTGCAAATAAAAATTGTCACAGCAAATGAATTTTGTTTAATTCAGAAAAGTTTCAAATAATGCTATTTTAGAATTACAAAGCAGTGTGAAGTTCCATACAAGGATTTTTGTACCCCCTTTGTACAGCTTGGATTTAAAATCTCACTTTGGTTAGTGAGATTTTGGTCCAAGCTGCGTAGGCAGGCTTGAAAATTGGAGAGTGAATATGATATTTATATTTGAATGTGTGCCTGAATGAATGCCACTAATTAAAACTGGCAAGAAATCCTTCAGGTGCATGAGGACAGAATGCCTTTCCTGTTGGATAATCTTGTGTAGTGTGGCTGTGCTGTGTGCCTGTTCAGCCTCCAGGACCCCAGAAATCACTTCTCTGGTCACCTTTTCCATGACTCATAACTTCTCTCAGTGTTGATTATTTTGGCTGTTGTACTGATTTCAATCTTTTCAGCAATCATGTGGAGGGCCAGGATTTCCGAATGATGAACGAAAATGAGATTGTCACCAACAGCAAAAAGAAGCAAATTGTGGCTGATCCAGGTAAGTTCTGTCTTCCACAGTTTGCCTCTCCTCAGTGCCCACAGACACAGTGTGGATAACAAACATTGTTAGAGATCTAAACTGGGAGAAATGAGGGGTCTTATGTATATTTAGTTCTGTTTTTTCTGCCACAGAAAGACAAAGCACAAATTTCATAATCTGGTGGGTTTTTATTCTGTATCTAAATCTGAAATGTAGGATGTGGTCGTGGCTTGTACCACCACAAATGCAGAAATCCTCAGGAAAGAAACTGGCTGAAGATAAATTGGAAATGGGTGTTAATTGTGCAGGTTCATCGATAGCTTTTGGAATTATAGGCTCATTGCATCCCCACTGGCCTTTCAAGCAGCTTTGGAGATGGTGCAGATGTGGCTGAGAATCAGTTGCTTGTTGCTCCTTGAGCAAACCCAAAATCACAGTAAGTGTAACAAGGGGGAAAGCATATTGACTCTGTTCCTCCCACTGTCTTTCTGGTTGGTCTTTTCTCTTACAAAGTGATAATTAAAAAGACAATCTCTCTTTTTTTTTTCCCAAGGAGAAAGAGTAGATTGTATTTATAGTCTGAAGAGTACCAGTCATTCATTGTAAATTACTCAGAATAGCTCCCTAAATACATCACAGATTCTCAGCCAAGCTGGTATATTCATGATGGGTTTTCTCTCCTGAACATGACACTTTCTCCAATTAGTTCTCTAGAGAGCATTACAGATATTATTTGATGGCTTTTAATAACAGTTCTGTAGGAGAAGGATTTGAAATGCCATTGCCTGTACAAAACCAGCTTGAAAGTTATTAGTATAATTAGCAGTAGTCTTGTCAAAAGTATCCTGGCCATCCCTGTGCCCGTGGGAATGACAGCCTGGGTTGCAGAGCAGCCATGCCCAGTGAAGAGCAGCTGCCACTGCCATGGCCATGACATTTATTGGGCAGCAGAGGCACAGAGCCTCTGAAATCACCAGCTGAGGGTGGCCTGTTGCCCTCTGCCCCATGTCTCTCTAGCCCTGGCTGCTGTCAGCCACAGAGGTGGTTGCTAACGCATTTTTGGAATGATTTGGGTTGGAGGAGACCTCAGGGGGTTCCCTCCTGATTGGGGGTCCAACCTTCTGCCCAGGACAGTGTCAGCATTGAGTTCAGCCCAGATTCCACAGGAAAGCAATTCCATGGGGCTGTGACAAAGCTGGCAGCACTCCCTGTCAATGTCAGAAACATTGCTGAGAAGAATAGCTCAGCTTTTGTTCTGGGATGGAAAGAGAAGTGGGCATTTTTCACTTCACTCTGTGGCTTCACTGTTGGTGTAGAGTCCTAAACCAGCACTTCATTTTCCTCCACAGCTCTGCGCCCCAAAACCTGCATTTGTGAGAAGGGACTGCAGAGGAGGAAAAGATAACAAGGAAGGTCCTGACTGCATCCAGCCCTAAGTAATTGCAGTCCAGATCTCCAAGATATGCATCATCCAAATGGAAGATTTTCCATGTCTGCTGCTGCTGAACCACCTTCTCTTGTGAGAGACAATTTTATTTGCTACAGGAAATTTTCTTCAGAATGAAATGTAAAGCATGAATTCAGTTTCCTGAGGTTTTTTTTTGGTCATGATCTGTCTGATTTTTTCCCTTCATCTCTTAATTGAAAATCCAGGGAAGAAGGAACATAAAGGAGACTGAGAACCTTTCTGCTGACAACTGCTCTGCCAAGTACTGAGAACTTGGGTGAAGCAGGATGGTTATAACCACAGGTTTTTCAGGTTATTTGCAAAGCTTTTATTCCTAAATCCTAGCTGGATGATCATGAAGATCCTCACTAGAAGGAAGTGTTGCTTTATTTCTGATGCCTGTATATAGTTCTCTGGGAAATGTACTTAATAGAGGAAATACTCTTTGCTTGGCTGTCTCTGGGCATGTTTTGATGCCAGGGCTGTCTGTAGGAGCTGACACTGTTTTTGACACCTGGACAGGTTCCTCTGGGCTTCAGAAATGTGATGGATGCTTTTAGGAAATGGAGATCAGGAAGTGGGTTTATCAAGGTTTAATAAGGGCATTTCAGCTGTCACCTTTTCATGTTTTGCAGTGAAATAATTATTTCTTTCATCATTTCACTGCCATGAAAAAAGCAAGTGAGGTGTTCTGCCTGGAGTGCCGTTGAGAGGCACTCTGCACATCCTTCAGAGTCCTCCTGCTACAGACCAATGTTTTTTCTCCTATTTTGCCTGAATTTATATGAACAAGGAGGCCATACCTCTGTGCTGCACTAACCAGATGTTGCCAGCAACAGATCATCACTTCTGAGAAATGGTAAATGCCTTTTAATTAACAGAAGGTAAGGAGAGAAGTGCATTTTTAAACAAAAAATACCCTGCACATGTAGTCATTTAAATAAAAACTCTAACCAAATAAATATGTTGCAGGATTTGCTATGCAAATGTGCTTTTCACTGAAAACTTGGTGTTTGTGACAACCTGTAAATCTCTTCCATAGATTCTCATTCAGAACTCATTCCAGCTCAGGCCAGTCTGTGATTCTGTGACTGTTTCCAGAGAGAACTGAACACTGAAGTCAGGATGTGCTTTCAGACATAAAACAGAGAGATACTGGTGCAGCTCAATATAGAATCAAACTGTGCTGCTTCCTTTTCTGTGCTGTCAGGACTGTAGTATCTTGTATATTTGCTTGTTAAAACCTCACTGCTGTTGGCTGAGCTGAAAGGACACAAGATAATGCATTTCCCACATTTTTGTGTACTGATGGAGCAAAAAAATGTATTTTGTACTAAATACAAACCACTTTACTTCTAAATGTAAAATAGTGTGTGTGAGTACCTTCTACTTAATTTAAGGGCTCTTCCCAAGCTGCACTGCCAAAAGAACCTGCTGCTGTTCTGAGAACTCTCCCCTTGTGTGTTTCTGGTGTAGTTCTACCAAGAACCAAGTGCTAATTTTTGCTCCATATCAACAGGCAACTCCAAAATGAGAAAGAGGAGGAGCTGAAAGGATGGATATTGGTGGGGCTCAGAGCAGATATAAATGTCTGTGTTTGGAAGAGGAGAGGCTGTAGCAAGGTTTTCAAGACTTAAAGCACAATCACAGATTTGTCATGTGGGCAATCTCTGGATGGGATGAGGCCTGTCACATTGTTTGTTCTTCTAAGAAAATTGCATTGGATGTGCAGAGAAATGAAATCTGCTGTGTTTCCTGGCACTGAACAGCATCTTTCTTATTGATCTGAAAAGGTATGAGGGGAGGAGGACTTCCTGTGCTCATCTGTCTTTTCTGTATCTGTCTGGGGCATCTCCAGCCCTCCAGGATGGACTAATGATTTTCCACCCCTAATGCTCCAGGTTTGTGTCATTGCAGACCACTCGGTCGAGCTCAGGGGGTCACAGTTTTCTCTGTGTTTCCCTGACACCAACTCAGCTCAGTTGGTGGCTGCAGCCAGTTTTCAACCCCTTTTGCCCCTGGAAATCTGTATCCAGTGCAGCTGGTGTGGATCTGGCACAGAGTGCAATGGCTTCAGCATTTGCCATCCTCTCCCAGCAGCCCTTGTACCCATTCCAGAGGTTCTCCACAACTGCCACACTGTGGAAAGACCATGAAAGGCTTCAAAATATTTAAAAAAAAATGGTAAAGTTGTGGAACATCCTCCCCTGCAGTGTCTGTGTGTGAAAGAAGGGTTTGCCAGCCTGCTGACAGGGATGACAAAAACCACCAAGGCACAGCCTAATGGAGTCCTTGGTTCTAGTCAGTCATTCTAGAAAGCAGCATGATGTTTAGAAAATACTTCATTCATCTCTGTAGGGTAGGAGCTGTCAGTGTTTGCCCTCCTAATTGGAGCTGAGATGTAATGACCCTTTATATAACCAAAGATAATTAAGTGTCCTAGTCAGCCCTATACACTCCAACATAGACACTTGACTCATTTCCTCAGTGAATCAGGGTTAAAAAAAAGGGTTCATTCCATTTTTCACCTTTTTTTAACTAACTACTTGCAAGTACATTCATGTCAGACTGGCATTTACAGGAGGGACAAGAGGAAGAGTAAACATGCAATCAGGAAAATCCCCACGGAGCACTTGAGTCAATGTCAGGCACAGTTTCAGCAGGAGTAATTCAGCAAGGATGTGCCCAGTAACATCATTTGACATTGTCAGAAGCACAGCAAAGGAAAAGGAAGGATTAATATGAATTCTTGCTCAAGACTTTGATGTAAAATATCAAACTTTCACCCAGTTCCAGTATCTGGGCCATGCAAAGACCTTTATGCCATAGTTGCTCACCTTTACCTGTTGAGATTTGATTTAAAGGGCTTGGATCAAAATACCAGAAATGAGTTTGTTTGTCCCACAGTGACACTGAGAAGGGCAGAGGATAAAGAAATAATCTGTGAGGAAGTACATGCCAGGCCGAGCTCATTTTGATCTAGAAAAAGATACTTTTGTCAGTCTTCAGAGTGTAATCTGAAATGTTTAGGAAGGCCTGGAACTTTTCCATTTCTGCCTTTTTGTACTTTAATCCAGGAGCATTTAAACAGCAGGGAGAAGCACCTGCCAATGGACAAGGGAGCAAGCAGTGATGCAGGGAGTGCAAAAGGCAGCATGGAAGACATGGAAGTTCGTGTGTTCCTGAGCCAGGAGACTCATCCATGAGCCCATGAGAGCTACATGAGGAGCTACACACAGCAGCTAAACCAAAGTGAGCCCTGCTCATGGCTTTGGCTGGGACATGAACTGCACTGTAGCATCCTGCTCGGGTGGTGCTGTTCTCCCTAAGATTTCCTGGTGCTGTACCTGTTCCTGGAGCTTGTTCCTGGAGTGTCAGTGCCCACGCTGGTGTGCAGCCCTGCCCTTCCAGGGCTGTGTGTGGGCTGGTGACCCTGACAGTGCCTGAGTGAGTGGGTGTTGTGGGACTGGACAGAGACCCTGGAACACCCTGGAATGGCCAGAGACAGGACTGGCTGCCAGGGAGGATGGGAGGGGCAGAGCAGTTCATGAGGGAGGTTGGACATGGAGCCTTTAAGCTTCCTTAAGTTTCCAGGAAAAGCTCACTTCCAGCAGGAGTCAGGTGGGAGCAAACACGAAGGGCTGTATTGACATCTGATTCCTGCCACATGCAGGGGATGAAGTCAGCTTTCCTTTTGGTGGGTGAGACAGAAGCCCTGCCCATGCCCTCCTGTGCTGTGCTCACTGCTGGATGCAGCTGCACCCTGTCCTGGGGGACACAGCGAGCAATGAGCCCAAAGCAGCACCTTGTGTGCCTGCCTGAGGCTGCCCTCGGTGCTCTGGGGCTGCTGGGCCACGAGGCTGAGCTCCAACAGGAGCTGCTCTTCTGGTAAAACTCACTGGAACAGTCAAATCTCTTCCAATGTTCTTCAAAAAATGTAAACTCCAGCACACACCACATAGTGATGGCTTCACCATTGTACTTCACCACGTGCTACAGGAACTGTAACTGTTTGAGGCACCGTCCTGTGTTCCTTTTTAGCTTTTTTCCATCATGACTATCTTTTAGCAGCACCATTATGCTCAGAAGGTCAATTTGTCTGCCAAAACCATTTTGGAAGTCCTGTTCAGTGTCACTGTGCTTTGCTGGTGTGTCCAGCCTGTTAGACTCTGCAGAAGTTTGTGCTCAGATGTGTTACAAGATTGGTTTCATTTCATGTTGTTCCCATATGAAGGGCCCTTGCTCTCTGATCTGGGGTGTCACCCACTCCTGTGTCACAGCATGGTGGCTCCTGGGGTCCCCATTTCTGGGTTTCCCAGAGCTGTGTGCCTGCCTGCTGGACTGTTGTCTGCCCAAAAATGCTGCAGGGAGAGCTGTTCCTTTTGGAGGTGTCTCTAAAGAGCAGGGAGGGAGGAGTGTGACACACTGGGAGGGTGTTTGCTTCCCTCTGTGGGCTGAGGCCCTGCTGTTCAGAGCACAGGAAGGGGCTTCCTGGCTCAGTGGCCTCTTTGCCCATTTCTGTGACTATTTGCTTGTTTGCTGAGAAATGACTTACAGCCCATGTGAGACACCAACATCCCTTTATCACACAGCTTGTATCACCCTAATGGAATTCTGTCAGCTGAGGATAAAATGTGGACTAAGAAAGCAATTATAGAGTGAATCTCCAAGCTGCAGGAAGAGCTGAGAGATGGGGACTGAGTGCCCAGCTGGAGTAATTTCTTGTCCAACTGGCCTCTAAATCTTGCTGGGAAGAGATCAATTTTCCACCCTTGTCTGACAGCATCAACTCCAGTCACCCTGGCTTAGGACCCTGTGAAGTGCTGCAGTGTTGAGATTTGGGCAAAAAGGAAACATTTGCAATTGGTGACTTCCTTCTTACTGACCTAGTAATTACTGGAGAAGGGGAAAATCAGGCTACAGACCTGTCTGACATCTCTGGTGTTCCCTTCCTGAGCTCCTGGTTGAGGAGAGGACTGACCATCCTGATGATCAGGAGGGTAGCAGTTTCCCAGCCTGAAACATTGCTTCCTACACTGCATGGTCCTGTATCCATGGCTCACTGCTTTGGCTCTAATTAGGAGAGGAAAATCTCCACCTCATGACCTGTGAGCAGCCTTCCCCAGGTGTCCTGGTTATTTCTGGAAGGTCTTAATTATTCAGTGAGACAACAGCGAAATCCTGCCTTTGGCTTTCAACTTGCTCAAGGTCTCTGGTGTGACTGAAATCAACTTGACTCACAAACTCTTATGTTGGTCCGTGTCCTATTGCTCATGGGACTTCCAAAAATGTCAGCATGCCCAGATTCTGTGCAGTTTGTGGATAGAGGTGGGCATTTTGGGGAACTAGAAATCCGAGGAGATATATCAGACAGATACAATTAACTCACACTCGGCTCTTCCCTCTTACAGATATCACAGAATCATTAGGGTTGGGAAAGACCTCCAAGATCATCGAGTCCAACCTCTGAGTGATCACCACCTTGTGAACCAGACCAGAGCATTCACAACTCCTCAGTTACAAAAGTAGGCAGGTCTCACACCCGACTGCAAAACAAAATATCCCAAAGAATGGTGGAAGAAAACAAGATAATAAAAAATGACAGGCTTTTAGTGGCAGCAGTGTGGCACCTGGCACAGAATGAAGGATAAAAACACAAAGGAGAAAGGAGCAGCTCTGTTCCTCGGGGAAAATGCTGCCTGGATGTAGGAAGTGAAGTGCAGCAGCACTGGATGGAATCAGAATCTGTTGTTTCAGTGTTCCTTTGTTTTCTTCAGCTTATCTGGATCTAAAGGAAAAGGAGCTTCACACTGGTTTTTGACAGAACATCATGCTGGACTAAGTGTGTGGAGGTGAATGTCAGGAATGCTAAAGGGACTTAGAAATAGCCAAATCTCCTTCTCAGCAAAGGAGCGTTTGCCACCTGAAAGTCTGCTGGCCCTGGAGGTGGGAGCAGTGCCAAGGGTCTGGACACTGCACCTCAGAGCCACTGCAAGGGCCAGGAGGAGCCTGGAGCTCAGCTGCTGCCTCCTGGGGATGTGAGCCCAGCTGAGAATTCCAGACTGAGCTGGTCCCCAGACTGTCCCTGAACTTGTCCCCAGACTGTCCCTGAACTGGTCCCCAGACTCTATCCCAGTCAGTGCAGCTGCAGCTGAAACAGATGCTGGGCAAAGGCTCAGATAGAAAGCAAGTGTGGTAGGCAGAAAGGTGAGGGAATACAGAGAAAGCTGCTGTGGCTGTGAAGGTTTCTCAGGGGAATGACTTCTCACCCAAGGGGATCATTGTGCTGGGGAAAGAGAGGGTTGCTGTGGTAAATACAGAGAGCTGGGACAGCTGAGCCCTTTTATCTCTTTCACTGAAATTCTCTTCTGCCTGATGACAGCATGAGGAGGCTGCCAGAATAGAGGTTTCTGTGTGTAACAAGCTGGGGAAAGAACTTTCATGTTGAGCAAGAGAAAGCTTTCATGTCTCATCAGAAAGGGCCAGGGCCCAGGGAGCCCTGGCACAGCAGGAGGATGCTCCAGCCAGCACAGGGAGCTGGGGCTCAGCCCTGGAACACCCCATGGGGCTGCTCCTGCCTCTTATTATTCCTGGCTCTGTGCTCCCATTCATCAAAGGCTTTCCTGACTGCTTTCTGCTATTAACCACCTCTTTTTTTTAGCCTTGCAAAAGTCAGACCAGGTTACACAGAGCTTCAGCCAGTCTGGCCCAGAAAGCCTCTGGGGATGGAGGATGCACAACCTCGCTGGGCAATCTGTTTTAATACTTAACTGTCCTAATAGGGAAAAAGTTTTTTCCTTTGGCACATAATAACCTGTAGTTCCCCCCTGATTAAAGGACCAGATCAGCGTGGATAAGACTTCTGGCATTGCAGAAAGGTCATCTCTGTTGTTGTCATCGAGCTGTGTAATAATAAATTCCATCTCTGAACTATAATTTCAGATTTGCAGATTAGCAGAAGTCTCATGATCTGCCTCTTTCCTGGTACGCGGGAGACACTGCTAAAAATAGAGTAAGTAGCAAATCTACCTGAAATGGTCTGAGCCTAAACAGTGGTAAAAACTAATTTACAGTGAATGTCAGTTCTGGCTTGTTTCCAAAGGAATGTTTTGGGATGGCTTGCTATATACTGGAAATTGTTTGGTAAGGATTAGTTGGTGAACAGATGAATCAAAGTGACATTTCCATTACCAACAGGAGATCTGTCTGTGGCCAGAATTCATGGGGAAGGATGTGGGATGATAGTATGACTTTTCATTATGTTTAATATTGTCAGAGAAATTAAATAGCCACTATTATTCATCTCTCTGGGATAGTAACGTGTCTGAATATTAACACAAAATGGGAGATCTGATCAAAACCCACTGACCCAGCAAGACATTGATGTGTATTTTAATCAGTCTCTTTGGGCCACTCAGATAATTTACTCTTCATAATAAATCTGCAAGAAGCTATAATCTGCATTTCTCAGGACAGTGCTTGGGAGGATCAGTGTTCTGTCCTTGTGTGTTCATCTGAAGCCCTTTGGGATGCCCCAGAGTCACTCTTGTTCCTGGGGGAGCAGCATTAAGGCCCTCAGGAGATCTGTACCTTGGGCACCTGCCTGTGGGTTGGGAAGAAGGGTCCAGGGGTGATTTATTGGGCACTTGTTGCCCTGTCAGACCCCGAGGAGGGGAGAGGTCTGTGGGGAAGGGCTCCAGCTCAGAGTGGAAAAGTCACCACTTACAGAAATGGATGGATATGAGAAACAGGAAAGGGTCTCTGGAGGCAGTTTCACCTTGGAAAACAAAGATCGTAGATTTAATGTGAAAATTACTGAAGTCAGGTTGAAATGGAGTGTGCAAGAGGCACTGGGTATATAAATGTATAGAGAACACACCATGAGGAGCAGGCATTCAGGTAGGACGAATGGAGAAGGCATTAATGGTAATTAATGGCACTGCCCAAACCCTTGTGACTCACATTTCAGGACAGATGATGCCCATAATTGATATAAAGATGCAGACAGTTGCCTAAAACATGCTCTGCTGTATTTTAAGTCACAAATCAGAAGAGCTGGTGGACTTGTTTTGCATAAAGCATTCACATTATGCAGGGATATTATTATTAACAGTACGAAGGGGTAACCCATGAGGTCATAAAATGCATGGTTCAGTGAGTGACTTTGACTGCAATTATGCATTAGAGATATTAATGAGAAGGCTGACAAATGAGTTGGTGATGGATGTATATCTAACCACAGCAAAGAGCCCTCTAAACCAGTGCTACAAAAAGTTTGCCATTTATCTTCTTTATCCTCTGATGCAGATATAAATTAAGTTTATTCTTTTCTTTTTTTTTTTTTTTTTTTTTTTTTTTTTTTTTTTTTTTTTTTTTTTTTTTTGTTGGATGTTTGTTTTATTGCAGTGGTTTAGCTTTTGCAGCACAGGGTTTATTATTTGGGATTTTTTGCTAGAATGCTTTCTGATCAGAGGGGTTGGGCAAGCTGACCTCCAGAGGCTCTTTCCAGCTGCAATTATTCTGTGATTCCATGACCAGTATGCATCAGGACTCTCTGTTTAACATAACTTATCTGCTCCAGAATCTGTGCTGCCAACTGGAGCCTATCGAGCCACAGCAGGGGGGGATATTAATAGGTTGCTTATTTAATGCAATCAATCAGCACAAACTACAGATTGCCTGAGGCTGGAAAAAGTATTGTTGTCCTCACACTTCTGACCAGACATCTGCTGTGGGAGATGGCACAGGGGAGGCAGCCTGTGCCATGGCTCTGGGGCCCTCAGGATATGTGCAGGCATGAATGCCTAACAGACAGCGTGCCCCTTGAATAAGTGTGATGCTAATGACTCTGGATCTGGGCATGGCTGGAAAATAGCAAATGTAATGCCTGTAGTGAAGAAAGAAAAGCAAAAAAAAAAAAATAATTTGGTCGGGCGTCGGGTCTTCAGGCTTGAGAATATGTGTTCAAGAAAAAAAATAGGTACATAATTTAATGAAGAATAGACAGAATGCAACATGGATTTAAAGACTAATTTTTCACTGTGTGTCTGATTGCCTGCCCTGCCTGTCTCCACACAAGTGGAGGTGATAACATTTTGGAGAGAAGGCTTATTTATGCTAAGGGGCCACGCAGGCATGGCTGGAATCAGTGTGAATTGTGCAGGAAGAACAATGGCTGAATCTCTTCAACTGTCACAATAATGGGGCTGTGTAATTGCTTTTCTGTCTGAATACCAGGCAGCAAGACCTAGAGCCTTAAGACAGAGCAAGATTGTAACAGGGCACATTCTGGCAAGCACGGGATGTTAAAAATGAACGCCAAAAAAAAAAAAAAAGAGCTTTA
>VZRZ01011485.1:2237214-2258940 GCA_013398175.1 Climacteris rufus | reverse complement strand
TAAAAAAAAAACGCCAAAAAAAAAAAAAAAAGGCTTTCAGGCCTGTATATTTAAGACACTGCTGCCTTAGTTGGGTTGTGCTGACTCAGTTTTGTACTCTCCGAGGAGAAGGGCTCTTCCTGCGGGTGTAGGCGGCCAGCCCTCGCCCTCCTGTTGTGTTAGGAGTGGGTGAATACAGAAAAAATAGACTGGACACAGCAAAACTCTTTGGGATTGTGGGCAGACAGCTGTGCTTCTCTCCCCAGCAAGCCAGCAAGGAAAGCTGAGCCTTGTGGAAGGATGGAAGGACTTGGTAATGCACATGAACGAGAGGAATTGCTCAGGAAAACGAGTAGAAAATCAGTGGATTTTTGTACCTGTAAAAAATCAGGAAAAGTGCCTCAAGTCCAAGGAAATGGTGGGGAAGGTGCAGATAAGGCAGTAACTGAAGACTGAGGCATCTTCACAGAGACAGAGCTGCCTTCGAGGTATAAATGCAGCAGAGGGAAGGGAGGAAGTGAGGAGTCTGTAGAGGACAGATAGAGAGGGTTTGTCCTGCTGCTTTTTTCCCCTTGCAGCTCAGCACTTGGGCTGCTGTGGCTGGAGAGACACTGGGACAGACGGTAGGTGCAGATACAAAATAATAATCCAGCTCCAGCTGGAGGCAAATAACCTGGAATTTCCACTGGAAGAGCTAAAAGCCGAGACTATCAGGGTAAAAGGCCTAATGCACATCCCTGAAGTGAGTGGAGGTGATTCACACCACAGCTGACCCTGGAGAAGGAGACACTGATACTTGAAAGGGACCCAGAACTGACACTATTTGACAGCCAGCCTTGATGATGTAAGGCTAATAAAAATAATTCACAGACTTGTGTTGGATCTGAGGCATGAGGAGAACAAGGCTAAAAGAGAATCTGAGCGTGTTGGCTGGCCTCATGAATGTGAGAAGTCACAAAATCTGTTCTTACAGGAACAAATGTGTTAAGACTTTACAGGCAGGCAGTGCAACATATAAAGATTGATGTTGCTAATTGTGTTTTTGTCCGTTCAGTGTCCACTGGAAGTTATGGAAAGCTCCAAAGACAGACCTCTGAGAGAGCTGGGGGTCTGCTCTGCCACAGAAAAATGAGTGTGGAGCGGTGCCTGTGTGAGTTCTGCGAGAGGAGGATCAGCCCAG
Source organism: Climacteris rufus (assembly GCA_013398175.1). Lineage (NCBI taxonomy): Eukaryota > Metazoa > Chordata > Aves > Passeriformes > Climacteridae > Climacteris > Climacteris rufus. Next base: position 2,257,781 of record VZRZ01011485.1, on the reverse strand, counting down.
TGCCACCCATCCAAATGTTTTCCTACAACGAAGAGCCATGAAAGCAGCACAGGATGCAGGGGGTGCTTGTGTGACACTCAAACACCCCTTGCACAGTGCCCAGAGCCTTCCCTTTGATTTGTGAGGATCCACCATGGAGCTCCCTGGGTGATTTGCTCTGAGGGAACACTGCATGTCCAGTGGCTCCAAGCATCCTATGCTCACCCTGTGCCCAGGAGGGACCTGGCTTTTCCCAATCCTTTGTCTGGGGGCTGTGACTGTCCTGGCTTTTCCCAATCCTTTGTTTGGGGGCTGTGACTGTCCTGGCTTTTCCCAATCCTTTGTTTGGGAGCTGTGACTGTCCTGGCTTTTCCCAGTCCTTTGTTTGGGGACTGTGACTGTCCTGGCTTTTCCCAATCCTTTGTTTGGGGGCTGTGACTGTCCTGGCTTTTCCCAGTCCTTTGTTTGGGGGCTGTGACTGTCCTGAGGGCACACCCTGTGCACAACCCTGCTGTCCCTGGAGGTACCTGGGATCTTGGCTGCAGTGGCACAGAGAGGCTGTGTGGGCAGTGCTGTTCCTGTGTCTGTCTGCACAGCAGCTTGGAAGTGAAATAAATTGCTACTAACAGGGAGCTTAAACCAATGTATTAGTGAGCAGAGCAGAGAACATCCTGCTGAAAGGCAGGTAGGAGCTCTGGAACAAGTCAGGGTCCCCATGGAGATGTGCCCAGCAGGCTCAGAGTGCATCCCTGGACTGTGGGTATGGCCTCTCCTGTCACCCAAAGTGTCTGGAGCTGTGGTGGCTCAGGGACTGATCTGCCTTTGGTGTTTTTGTAATAGTTTTTTTTCTCCTCCCTGTTATGTTTGGAATAAACTTTGGGAGTGGATTATAGCCCAACAGAGGGGAAGGTGGGCTGAACTCAGAGCTTACCTTTTGCCATGCCCATGGCCTGGCAGGGAGCAGCAGGATGGATGTTCTGGGGACTGATGTGTTTGCCACACTGAGACAGGGAAGCGACTGTTTCCAGGAGTGTCAATGACTCTGAGAGGGAGTGGGTGAGCCAGTGGGGCAGGGAAGCAGTGGCTGCCACTGGCACTGAGCAAAGTGGCACAAGGACATCTCTCCACCCCTCCACCCTCACCACATCTTTACAGAGCAGGCTGCAAGCCAGGCCTGTGAGCAGAACCCGAGGGACAAACTGTTGTTCATCCATGGCACGTTGCTGGTTCCCAGATGGGGAGGAAGGAGCTCCAGGGCCATTTTCCTGTGTGTCCTCCATGACCAGCAGCCTCCTGCAGTGCTGACCTTGTGAGACCCTTGCAAGGGGCCACAACCTTTCAGCATCAGCATCGTGGGAAGGCAGAGCACAGCTGTGAACACATCTGGTCTGTCAGCCCAACCACCACACACTGGGGCAGCTGGAGGCCACAGACCTGCCCCTGGCTCACTGCTGGGTTGGTGATTTAGCCCTGGCACAGTCCCCCTATTGCCTGAAAGGGGACCACAACTGCTCACCAGCATGCCCCGGGTTTGTGCCCTTGAAATCAAGGATGCAGATGGGCAGAGGAGGGTTTGGAATGCCCAGGTCTCTTTCCAGAGCGTGTTCAAGTTATGATCCTGAGTGATTTGATGTGCAAAACATTTTTAGACAAACAAATAAAAAAGAAGAGGCACGATTTTCTAACAAGTAATGTCATTTAATGAATGATACACTCTAGAAAATAGAAACTACCCAGATGCTGGTTGGTTGGTCTGTTTGGGGCTGGGAGAAGGCCCTTGCTTGGATGTACAATGCCTTCTTGGGATTCTTTTGTCAGCATTTGTAATTGCTGGAAACAAGGAAACGTCCATAGATTGAAAGAGACACTAAAGGAGCAATTGTTTTCTAAAATGTGGGAAGTATGCAGAGTGCCTTCCCACTCTGTGTCATTGGGCAAGTGGCATGAGGGCTCAGAGCTCACCAACACCTTCACAGACAATCCATACCTAAAAGGGACAGACTCAACCAACAGGACGTACCACAGTCCAGTCCTCCAAAACCACCGGAGACCTCTCACTCTGCACAACGTCTGTGGGCTCTGGTGTCATTGCACTGCCTTCTGGGTGCTTTTCTGCAGGTGTTGTGTCTCTTCCCTCAAGGTCTGGCTGCTAATTCCAGGGAATATGCTTTTCAGAATGTCACAGTACACCGTGTACAGCTCTGGGTCTATTTTGGGCTTGGGCAGGGAGCGGGAGTTGCAGGCCTGCTCGGTGGCTGGGTGCTGTGGCCAGTAGACATCGCTGAAGAGGGCAGTGAGGATCTTGTGGGCAGCCTTGTAAGGGTCATCCTCAAACTGCACCATGGCCTTGAGCTCCGTCAGGGTGTAGCCGTTGTACCTCTTGCTGTCCTCGGCCAGGGGCTGCACCGTCTCACCAATGTGCCTCACCTTCCACTTCAGGCATTTCAGGTCTTCCTTCACATCCTCTAGCTCTTTCTCCATGGCTTGGAATTCCTGTGCGGTTACAAATCTCCTGCCAAGGAAAGAAGTGGCAGAGACAGGGTGGAGTTCAGAGGCTCGGAGGAGTGGAAGCAGCCCAGCTGGGGTCGGAGCAGAGAGCGGAGGGTGGGGAGGGAGATCCCGGCCGTGCCGCTGGGCACCATCCCAGCTCTGATCTGTCAGGCTCCACAGTGACTGCAGAGCTGCTCTCTGCTGGTACAAGGGAAAGTTGTGCTGTCTCCTTTGGAAGGAAAGGAGGCACCTGAACACTGTGCCCTGCTGGAGGAGCTGAGGCTGATGACCTGGTCCAGGTCTGTCATCAGGTCTGGAGAGCTAAATGGGCACATGGAAAACAGGGCATTTTGCTTCTTGGATAACAGGGTCTAGTGGGAGCACAGGGTAGTTACTGGAAAACAAACACTGGGAACATCTGACAAGATATTTAACTTTTTTAATGAGGGGCTCTTAATGACACTATACCAAGATGGGTCATTTGAGGACTTAGACACCTGTGTGGTTGGATACATACCTTTCATGATCAGGATCTTCCAGATCTGATTCAAACCCCTTTCCTGTATTCTTTAATTCAGTTTGAGAATAGCCAGGAGCCTGGGAACTCTCTTCAGGAGTCGTTGCTGGAGGCCTTGTGCTTGTCCTGGTTGGGGTCAGTGTGTGATCTGAAGCTGAAGCTGGTAGGTTTTGTGCTGTGTGAGGACAGAAGGTAGAGAAGGAAGCTGCATTGATCCCTGGGCTGACTGGAGAGGAGTCAGAGTATTGCTGTGGCTTGGCTGAGCTGGGTGTTAGACTGAGCCTGAGGCTGGCTGGGCAAGATGCTGGAATAGTCCTTGCTCCGAGTGGGCTGGAACACGATATTGCTGAATTTGTATCTCTTTGCTCAAGTGGTTGAGGGTCTGGTGATTCCCCTGGGGCCAATCTAGTGATGGAGGTGATGTCCAGCAGGGTTTGATCCTGAACCATGGAGATCTGGCTGGTTGGTTCTGATGAAAGTGAAGAGCTGCTTGATGTGTCGCTGGAAGAGCTTGATGTAGCGAATGGGGGTATTTTCTGAGCATTATGGTCACTCCTGTTCCTCTGCGGGCTAGTGACACTTAGAGCTGGGTGTTGTGAAGCCCTAAAGAAAGACAAACACACACTTTTTCCTCTGGACTGGGCTAAAGGCTTATAAGACAATTTTAGGCCTATTTTGGGACAATTTTAAGCCTATTTCCCACAACTGCATTTCCCCGTAGGCTGATTTGCCTCTCATGTCTGTATAAAACCCTCTGCTTCTCATGACCAAGAGCAAAGCATTTGAGAATAAGGCACATAAATCCAGGACCAGCTCCTCCCTGCTGCCAGCTGAGCACTTGTCAGCTATCCTCAGTGTGAGCATCACTGCAACAGCCACGTTCTCCTTCCCAAAGTCACACAGCTCTGCGAGAACCAAGGATTTGGTGCTGGGGAAGGACAGCAAGGGAAGACAACTATTGGCATAATGACTGTGAGATCACAAAAGGCTAAAACCTGGCTGCAGGTTGCCACAGCACCTGCCCTTGAGCATCCCTGCCAAGTGTGAAAACCTGCCCTGCTGCTGTGGACTCTCATGCTTGAGTCTCCTGGGAGCTCGGCCTGGGAACCCAGGGAATCAGAGGATAGCTACATTTTAATCAGTTTGTCAATACTTATGGCAAGAGAGGAAGATGTTCCACCCCTGTGGTCTGGAACTGTCTCGTTAGGGAATGCAGCTAGAAATGCCTTGACCTTGAAGGGGAACACAAAGACACCTGCTGTGCAGATCATGGCTCAGGATTTCTAACAGCCAAAGGACATGACAAACTTTTGTGGTGATGCCAGTGCACAACTGAATCCTTTTGTTATATTCTTGTGGTGGAAGGCAGCAGAAAATCATGGTCTGGATGGAATGTTTGAGATCTGTGCATGAGGTCCTGTCCTGTTAGCACCGGTGGCCTGAATTAGCTACACAGCCACTTCTCCACCTCCTTGCATCTTTCTCAGTGTTGGATGCAATTAAACACCAAACATTTAAGGTTCTAAAGAACATGTCTCACACCTCTGGGCTTCAATAGGGTTAATTTGCTAAATCACAGCTTAATTATCAGGTTTAAATCAAATGTAAAGGTTTTATGATTGGCAAAGCAGACACTTACAGAGCTACTGCATAAAAACAGAGCCAAAAAGGAATAATAAAATGAGTTGCATAAAGGGCAGGAGAGAAAAGAGGCACACACGTGTCAGAGGGAGCACTGTCCCTGGGAGTGCCTTGCTTTCACTGACTGGGTGAATGGGGCTGGGAGGCCAGAACTGCCAACTGGGTATGAGGAAAAGCTTTCTCACCCTGAGGGTGTCCAAACACTGGGATAGAGGCCAGGAGAGGTACTGGGATCTCCATCCTTGGATGTGTTCACTACTCAACTGCACAAGGAATGAAGCAGCCTGATCCAGCCTGGGCATGCTGGCAGCACAGGCCTGGACTGGAATCCTTCAGGGTTATTCTGTGATGCTGCCTAACTATCAAAATAACTGATTTCCACCCCAGTTCCCCCTTCTCCTTTCACCTTTCTTCCCTCTGAGTTCCATCTCATGATCCTTCTCTTCCACTGGAGCCTCTGGGCTGTCCCTTTTCATACTGACTTTATGGTGCCTTTTACGGGAGAGTGCCTCATAAATTAAAATGTTTTTAAAGGAAAACCAGTGTGATTTGCCTCAGGGGGTTTGTGCTACCCCTTCTTTGCATAAGCTGGGGTTGGTCACTCAGGCTTTGGGCAGTGGGAGATGAGACACAACCCCATTTTAAGGAAATTAAGACAAAAATGCATGTTGCAACTTCTTTTTGTTGTTGTTGTTGTTACAATTACATGTATTTGTCCTCAAATATCTCACAGTGTAAAACTATCTGAACACGAACTGAGAACAATTCCTACCTTCATTCTGAGGGGAAATATAATATACACAATAAGTGAAAGGCTATTTGGGTGCATATACAGTCTGAAATACTTCATTGCACATCTTTAGCAGTGTGGGACAGGGTTGGCTTTGAGGGGGGAGGGGGTGGGTTTGGGGAGTGTTTTTGGATAAATCCAGGATTAGCTGTAGGAGATGAAGCATTTATTGAAAGATGCAATTTAGAAGAGTGACAGAAAGCACGTTTCATAACTAATCCCACTGAAATTTATATAAGAAACCTTTCCATTCACCTGTGCACTGGAGGAAACAAAAAAGTATTATAAATTATCAGCTTATTTTGCTTTCCTTTTCCACCCCTTAATTTTCATGGGCTGCCATGCTACACATGGGACTGAATTTACTTTTATCATCATCCTTATCGCAGAAGCAGAAAAACTGGTAGCTCAAGAAGCAATGTTAAAGCAAAATGTCAGTCTGGATGTTAGCAGAGGTAAATGAGGACAGAACTGAGACCATTAGCTTCGGAATTTCCTAGTGGGCAAGGCTTTGCCTGAAGACAGGAACGAGACTCCCACTGCTGTCAGTGCAGCAAGGCTGGATCTTCGACCCGTAACCATGGTGCTTTATCAGAGGGGATTTTTTTCCCCACCTGTTTTTTTTCTGTGGTGAATCACAGCAAACTGAATAAATTACAGGAAGAATTGCAAGACCCGGAGTTGAAATCAATGCTGACATGAAATAGGCAGCTGATTGCAGCTGTCAGGTACCTCCACAAGGAGAAACCTTGGCTCAACTTTGAGCGACACTTCAAATGCGTCAAGCCCTTGTTGTCTGCCGCCTCCCAGCCTGTGCTGCTCAGCATATAAAGCATGTTCCCCGTTGTCACAGTGACCTTGGCTGCCGTCTGTGCCTTGCCCTCTCCAGCTGAGCCTGTGCAACAGACTTTTTTGGAGACATTTGAAAGTTGCCTGCACATCCAGCACCACTTTCCTTCTGTGGCGCTTGTGACCGAGGGAGAAAAAAACAGTGGATATTCTTTTTTTTTTTTTAATGAATAATTTCCACCACGTTTTAAACCTAGAGTTCTTTTGATGAACTTGTCTGAATAGAAGAAAAAAAAATTTACTCTATGCCTTAGAGTGAAGCACTGAGGGGCTGGTTGCATAAATCTCACTGTAGACAGCCGGGGTGGGAGGATGGTAGAGGAGCTGTGGGATGGACCCAGGGGAAATGCCTACAGGGTGATGACATGAGAATAAAACTATTTTTTTCAAGGCCTCCTCTTTGTCAGGTGACCCTTCTGAAATGCCCACGCTGCCAAAACAGTGACTATATTATTTCTTTAACACTGAATTAATTTGAAATAATCTTTCATTTTTTCTACAAGAGAAGCTGGTGTCCTGAACCCTGGGTTTATCTGCCTCAAATAACACCAAGGCTTTTAGCCACAGGCAGCAGGAATATGCTGTTTCCTGCTCAGCTCTTGCTTTTCTGGGCTATTTGTCTCTTCTTTGGCTTTGCCACCACACCAGTCCCTCCCTAGCCTTTGTGATATTTCTCCTGCTTTTCTTTGGCTTTGCCACCACACCAGTCCCTCCCTAGCCTTTGTGATATTTCTCCTGCTTTTCTCTTGCCCCTTGTTCTACGTTTACCATCTGTACCTCTCCCACCTGCCTGGTGGGATCCAGGCTCCTCATATTAATGCCTCATGGTGGGAGAACTCTGGAGGAAAGTGTGGATGTGGCATGGACGAACAGATGTCTGAAATCAGGTGCTGCTGCTGCCTGGAGCCTAATTACAGGGAGCATTTCTTGCTAATAAATAACTGTGTGAAAACAACAAAAAAATCCTGATGTGACACTTCTCCTTCTATAATTTTGTGTAGTGGCTGTGCGCAGCTGGAGCATTGAGATCTCCCAGCCCTGCACATCTGAAACAAAAAGTTGAGACCTCCAAGGTCAAAAATAACAGCAAATACTTTTTAAAAGTGTCTGGAAATGCTAAATTTGGTATGTCCGGAGGTATCAGATGTATAGGGGCCAGTGCCATATGTTTGCACAGGAAGGCAGCTTGGGGAGAGCAGAGGATGCCAAGTTATAGCTAGAGCTCATTGGTGCTGTTCTTAGCCCAGCTCAGACAAGTTTAAACCCTGTTAAAGGGGTTTAAAGGAAATAAAATAATTTTCTTTTTAACCCGGTTAAAGGAAAATCATAGTTTAGTGATGGGCATTAAAAGGTTTAATATAGAATTATCAAGACTGAATAATTGCATTGTCCTGATTGAGACTCCTCTGGAATCAAGGTTCTCATGGAATTTATAGTTTAAGGCCACTTCTCAAAACGGAGAGCTCGGTCTTGCCAACAGAGGAACCTGATATCCTGCCCTGGCATAAGGCCCTTCATGCTACCTGTGCTCCCACAGTGCTCCTGGGCTCAAAAACCTTTAACATTCTCTCTTCCAAAATCACCTGGCCAGGTGGTGTTTGTCTTCTACAATTGCTCAGTCTTGTTCTCTTCTTTAAAGCGTTTGCTCTTCCACTCCTCAGCGACACTCCCCCAAATCCTCTCCTCTCAACAAGGACAGATGCCCTGTTTTGGCTTTGTGGGAGGACAGAAAGAGTCATGATGCCTGAGGCTGAGCCAGTGCTCCATATCTGCCGTGTGGTTCAGATTAGAACATCCTCGCAGCGCTCCTGGGTGAGGGCAGCTGGCAGATCCTCCAGGGAATGAAGCTGTGGCTGGAGTGAGCAGCAGGAATAGCTCCAGGCGGTGCATCCTGGTGTCCTGCTGGCGTGGGGCCACCCCTGTGTGAAGTGTCCATGAGGTGCTCCCAAGGACCTGCTGGCATTGTCTCTGCTGGTGGCAGGTGGGTGCAGGGTTGGTCTGTCCCAGGTGACGTGTCTGTCCCCTCCTTCCACACCACCCGTGGGGTCAGTGTGGCCCTGGTGGCTGCTCTGCCTTCAGCCAAGCCCTTCTCACGCCCTTCTCTGGCTGTTCTCAGTGCTCTGCTGGCCCTGGGCCCCTGGCACGGGGAATGTGACACGGAGTGGGAGCGTGGGACACTGGAACCAGCACCAAGGAGAGTCCTGGGGCCAGGCACAGGCCAGTTATGGCTTGGTGGACTTGCTCGAGGAAGGAGATGTTCATCTGGATGTTGTGAGGCCTCGTGCCATCCCAAGCAGCAGTAACTAATGGTTTGTCCTCCCTAATAAGCATGGATAATGAGGCTTCTGCAGCTTCTGTTGGATTTGTCAGTAAGCTGTGAGCTGAGAGCACAACTTCACTCCTGTCACTTCATTAATATCGATCTGGTTCCCTTACAGAAGGTAACGGATGCGAGGCTGACACTGAAGCAGTACAGAAGAGTGGCCACTGTTCTTTAACCTGACTCTGGGCTTCTCCTGTGTGGTTTGCTTTCCCAGTACTGCCAGCACTCTCTAGGGTGAGCTCTGTGACCTTCAAAATTGAAACACTGGGGCAGGGCTGGGCTCAGGACAGCGGAGCCTTCTGCCTATTCCTTGGAACACCTATTGTCAAGACTCATTATTTGTTCTTTGAAACAAAGACCTTTGGACAGGCTTCAATAATAAAATAAGCACATTTGAGCACCTGCCAGTAGCTTGGCAGGTGAGGAATTTTCTCAGGAAACATGACCCAGATCAATTTTGTACCAACAGACATTTTCAGGCCTGTGAAAATGAAGGATATGGATCTGCCTGTGGAAAGGTCCATGACTGACATGACATTTTCAAGGAGCAGGAGTTACCAAGTGAGCTGATGACAAACCGAGCTGGAGAGCAGTGCCAGCACTATCATGCCTGTGGGGACACCACCTGCAGTGACATGGGACTGGAGAGCTGTTCCAGCAGGTCTGGTGAGGGAGCAGACCCTCAGGGATTAGGGTTACAGACACCAAGCTTCCATGAGTATGTGGCTGAGATGTGCATCTCAGCAAGACAGAGGCAGCAAAATGCCATCAGGTTTCCAAATTTTAACAGCGCAGAGCCAGCAAGTCACTTTCCCAAGGCTCCCTCCTGCTGAATGAAGGATCACTTGCTTTCTTTCCAAGGAAATAGATGCATGAAACTGCACACATCTTTCCTGGAGAGTAAAGAAAAAGTATAGTATTCAGAGCAGGGCAGGAGCCGTGCTCCAATATTGCTCTGTACATTGAGCCACTGATTCCCATAGCTTTAAAGCAAGAGCTTTTGCAAACACTGAATAAAAGCACAGCAATTTCCAGAGAAAGTGCGAGAAATGGCATTAATTATACCAACGCTATTGTCTACCAAAGCTGCTTTCAATCATTTTTATATTCAATAGCATGCATCATCATGAATTGGTGATAAATATAGATGAAAAAAGGTAGTGATAATGAAAGTTATACAGGTGTAAATTAGAGCATATTTTTAAACTACTATGAAGTCACAGCTTCTTGAGATAACACAAAATTATAGGATATGTGCACATCCTAAATTGAATCCTGGAGAATTCTGTACTGCTCTTCTGCTGGTTGGTTATCTCTTGGGCAATGCTGTCTGGGAAAGAAACAAACCTCTGTTTCCATAGCTTCCTACTGCCAACCTGATTCTGAACCCCAGGGAGCCAGCGTGGGGACAGTACAAGCCATTGTGTGCCGGACACATTCGAGCCATGGTCACTTACTATTGGGGGAGCAGCTATGGAGGCACTGTAACCTCAGGTCCCCAGCCTCAGCCCTCTCCTCCTCAGTCCTGGAAAAGAGAATATAGAAGTAGCACCTTTAACAGAAACAAAGGCTGCTCCCAAATGTGCAGAAATGGAAGGGTCAACACCAATATGAGTCCAACATACCTGGGCTCCTGCATCTATAGCCAGGCCCACCATGGAGATCCTAAAAGGTCTCAGGAAGGACTTGGTTCCCCTGGCTTTGCCCCTCTTGGGGAAAGCTCATGGAAAGAGGCCATGGGGAACAGAAATGAGGGGCTCAAGGCTGCGTCTCTCCCACTCTTTCCCTCTTCAGGGTGGATCTGAGCACCGGGGACCAAGAGCAGTGTGCAGTACGTGTGTGTTGGGAGTGGGGATGCTGCTACTGCTGCACCATTTTAGTGCCAGTCCATGGGATTTTCCAGAAGGAACAGCTCTGTGGATAAAGCTTCCTGTGTTGTAGAATAAAGTACAGAATAAATCCAAGGCAGGAGGCTGCACTCATCCCTGTGCTCTGATGAAAGGGAAATAGTGAGATTGGAAATATTGATGTCTGTGTGAAGAGGTACCGACTGTGTCAATGGGAGGTACATTAGGCCAGTACCTGAAACCCTGCTCAGACACCTGGGTGACCAAGGAGGAAATCAGAGCAAAAGGCTGGCATGTCTTTAGAAGGCATTGGTATGATCTGCACATCTGACACGAGCACAATGGAGTGAGAGGAAGCAAGCTGTGAGCATGATACGTTACAGAAATGTGCAAAAAGGGAAAAAATAGCGTGTGAACGATGATTTGAAAAGTTCTGGTTCTCACAGTGTAGGGAATAGTCCTGATTTATTAGCTCTGCAATAGCTTTGGTCCTGCTGTCTGTTTCAAACTGCTCCTAGCACTTAAAAGTACATTTTCTATCCCTGCAGAGACATTTTGTCAGCACTGGTATCAACGGCAGTTTGAACTCAGCTCACTCCAGAATTTCACCAGTAGCATCTGCCTGCTTGGGTTGGTGTTGCAGATCAGATAAGGGCCCAGTCAGCAAGAAAAATGTTGTGAAATCAGCTGCAGTGGCACAATGGGTGTTGATGGACAGCTGCAAACGCTGTGCTACGGATGGGTGAGCTGGGGGAGGCTGAATCTTCCAGATTTACTTGCTAAATATGTTGGTTGAACAGCCCCTGCTAAGTGAGGTTTGCTTCAGAGGGAGCCCAGGCTGCAGACAGGGCAGTGCTGCTCTCTGGGTGCCCTCTCCCGCTGGTGCCGGGGCAGGGGAGCCCCTGAGCCCTCTCTGCAGAGGCTCCAGCTCCAGTGGGACTCAGCACCCCTGGCCAGGCCTGGATGCACGTCCAAAAGCTGCTCTTGTCCTCACTAAAGGAGGGCCACGGGTGATTCCTGTTCACTCACATCACTCACTTTTCATTCCTTGCCCAAGGCAGTGACAGGCTCTCCACAAGGAGCTCACTTGGATTTGATTTTCTCCCTTTCAGGCCCCCTGTCCCTCAGCTCAGGCTTCAGTCCTCACATGCCTCCAGCCCAAGCCTGGACATTCCCTTGTCCCAGCCCTTCCTCCTGCAGCTACAGCTGTCCTTGTCCCTGCAGCTGTGACTCCTGCCCAGGGGCTCCATCCGCCCCAGCAGCACCTCCTGCCCTGCCCCCAGCACACCAAAGGAGAAAAGTTTTCCTTCTTTACCCGAAAGCAAAATCCACCAGAATCCTCGGAGAAGGGAAGGGTGTGGGGGAGGGGGGTGGCTAAAAGGGNGGAGAAAAGTTTTCCTTCTTTACCCGAAAGCAAAATCCACCAGAATCCTGGGAGAAGGGAAGGGTGTGGGAGGGGAGTGGAAGGGTTTTTATTTAATATATGAAAAAAGGAAGGCAAGAAACTGAGGGCAAACTTGGGAAAGACATTCGGTGTGAGTAACCTGGCTGTGCTGGCCCTTGCCTGGATGGGTGTGATGATGGAGTTGGTGTAGCCAGTTGGTCTAAATGAGCAGAATTCTTGTGAATGTGTCTTAATTATTACACAGCCGTAGGGACAAAGCTGCTAAAACAGCAGGGGAAAGCTAAAGCTGCTAAAACAGCAGCTACTCAACAGCTGGGCAGGGGAAGAGGAGAAGGTCTGGCACGCTGACATTCCTTCAGCTGATTGTCACAGAGATTATCAGACTATATGGGGAGAAAAAAGAATCCCTGTCCTTTTGGATTATCCGGAGGGGTCCTCAGGGCAGGAAGGAGGGAAGCAGAAGGGTGTGTGAGGGTTCCTCCTCTGCTGACTGGGGTGAAGCAGAGACAAGGGACTGTGCTCACAACCACATGGGGTAAGAGTATTCATGTGAAACAGAGCAGAAGGAGAAGCTGGGAGGGATGGAAGAGACATACTGATTATGAACTGACACCCAATTAACTGAAAAAGTGAAAAAGATGAGCAAAAGTTATAGACATATATTCAGTTCAAAGGAAAACCAGAAAAAAAGAGAGGACAAGCAATAAAAGGACAAAGACTGAAAGCTGTCACATTGCAGATATTCTGATAATTTTGTAGAATATTTAATTCATTAATAATACGTCAAAGTCTGTATAATTGACCTATTTTTCTTAGAGTTACCCTGAGGGCTGTTGTACCTGTTATATCTGAAGAGCTCTAATACCTTTAAATTTTATGGTGTGAACTACAGAGTCTGTTTTGTCTGGACTTTTCGAAGCATCCCAGGCCTGGAAAGGAAAAAATTATTGTGTATAACACCAGGAATCTTTGATTTTTCAGCAGCTGGTTAAATGTTTTCCCAGTGATGGGAACAGTGAGATGCTTGACTGGTGAGAGACAGAGCCTTGGGGTGCAGGAGGCAGAGGATTTGGATGTGCTCATGTGTGACTTAGGCCTGGATAACTCCACGTGCTGGCTGAGTCAAGCCAGGCTGTGGAGCAGCATTTGCAGTGTACACAGACATTAATGTGATTTTAAAGGTCTTCTGTGTCTTCTTCCCAGCAGAGGCTGCCCCTGGGATGTGGAGAGTGAAGCTGGGAAGCAGCAGGGACACTGCCCTGCCAGGGGAGGGGATGGGCAGCTGCTGGGTTTGGGATCAGGACAGCAAACCATGGAGTGATGTGGCTCATCCCCTGCACCTCCTGCACTGCTGCTGGCAGGAGCACACTTGTAGGACTGGCAGCTCTCAAGGGACCACTTCAGCTCTTACATCTCCATTTCCAGTAAATCTGCTGCTGATACATGCAGTTACATGCAATTAAAATTAAGTGCAATACAATGCTATATTTGAGAAAACACGTGCAAGATTAGCAGTATTTTACTGTCAGTACTTTCATACAGCAAATTTCTTCTCTGGGAGCAGGAGTCTGTAGAAGAACATTCTGACAAAAAAACTTTTACCATGAAAAATGGGGCTGACACTTTTCTTCCCTGAGTCCCAGATGATAAATGTAGCTGTTGGGAATAATGATAAAGCTTTAACTTTCAGCAGACATATAGGAAAGTGCCTGTTGCACAGGGCCTGTCCAACAGAGGTTGGATGTGTGTGTCCAGGGGGTGCTGGATGTGCACTGAGGCACAGGAACATGCAAAAAGGGGAAAGAGATGTGCAAAGTAACTGGAAGGAAGGAAGGCTGGAGGGTTTTATTCATGAGGTATGAAAAGGAACATGGAGGTGGAGGAGTAGGAGGGAATGTGAAGTATCCCTGGGTATATGCACAGGCAGGAAAGAGGATTTATTTTATTTTCTATTTGTGCAAAGGCAGATGGGAGCTCAGGGAAGTTGTGTGGGACTGAGGGCACCCACAGTGTGTAGCAACAAGGTGCTGCTAATGGACAGTCCCTGGACCCCTTGCAGCCAGAGCATTCCCAGGTCACAGCAGTGAAGCTGAACATGAAACTGATGACTTTAAAAACAAAAATTTGGTATATTGCTGCACAGCTTTAAATCTCCGGGATGATCCCATGGTAACACTGTCTCTGGGCTTCCTATTATGTATTCAGATACAACAATTAAAATAATGTGATATAAAAAAGATAGTCACAATCATGAAGTTTGGGAACACCACATGCTTGAGCTGTGTGTGCCAAGTGTGTGTGGAAGGGCTGGGAGGAGGTGACCGAGGAGGGGATGGTTGGGGGTGGAATTGTGTCATATGGCGAGGGCAAGAGGAGCCCAAATCAAACCCACAACACCCCTGTGAGGGAAAGAGGTCACTGTCCTCTGGGCCATTAATGTTTTTTGCTATTTGCTGTTAAAAAGAGCAATAGTGGTGCTTTAAAGAGTTTCCTTAGCATTTCCCAATGACACTTAAGATACTGTTCTTTATAATTCTGCTGGGCTCTTATCTGCAATTCTCACTTCAGTGATTTGTCTGGTTTCCCTTCCCGAGTGCCGATTTACCCTGAGGCACACACCGACCCCTTCCTCTTCACTGTGTCTGGGCTTTCTTTTCTCCCACTGAGAATTTTTTAGAATTCACTGTCTCGTTCAAATGCAAAATTAGGAAAATCATGGTTGTTTGCATAATATCTCTCTTCCTTCCAGACTGTCTGAAAGGTAGAGTGAAAACTTGGACATTAGCAGAGGAATAGCTGTAACAACAGACTAGAAAACAACAGGATAACCAAGGAAAAACAATAATCATGGAAGCTCTTTAGTTCTTTCTCAGGAGAGCTCCTCACTCCACTACTGAAAGGCTGCTCATTGCAAACCTTCTGCCCCCTCAGAGCTTCCCAATCTCTCTCTTCCACTGCTGAGAAACTGCACACTGGTCTGACAAACAGCAGTGGATCCTCCTTGTGTTTTCTGGCCCCCAAAAATCTTTACATCACTTCAGGCAATGGACTTTTGGTGAGGATTTTCTGTATTTATCAGCTCTTCATTGTGGGAAGGTTTGTCACCCTGTGGAGCCCATCCCTGCTGTGTGAGCCCAGGATTTGTGTGTTCCTCATAATCCAGTTTTAAACAAAGCCTTGACTTTGACACCAAAGAGAGAGGGCAGCAGGTTCCTGGAGCAGCCATGTGTGCCAGCTGCTGGGCAGAGTGAGAGAGCATCCCTGGGCCTTGGCACCCAGCAGGACACCAGTCCATGAGAGGCCCTGGTGGCACCGTGTGGCTGTCCCTGCAGTGCAGTGCAATGTTCCTGCTGTGCTTGTGTGGTTCTGCTCCAGAGGATGGGTCATGCAAAGGAGCCATGGGGTGGATTGTAGGCATGTGACCATGGGAAATGGCAGCTCCAAAGGGGCCTAGTGGTGGCTGGAAAATGCCTCAGCATGTTGGGATTATTGGGAGGTGCCTGTTGCACATGGTGGGAAAGGGTGGATGTCACGTTTGTTACACCTCCGTGATTTTGCCTTTTTAGAGAGGGGAAATCAGCTCACATTGGCAGCACAGCTTTCTGTGAGTTGCATGCATATTGTAAGGATTTTTAATGAGTGCAGAAGAAAGGGTGAGCACTGGGACATCACAAAATTTAAGATAAACCCAAACCAAGGAGTACCTTCTGTGTTTGCCTTTAACACACACCTTCTCCAGGTGTCTCAGAGACTTCACCCACAGTGTGCTGAAGTGGGCGAGAGCCTGGATTGTCTGAGACGGGCAGAGTCCATGGAAACCTCCCCTGATGGAGAGACTGACTGCACTGACCTTTCTCTGAAGTACTTGATGGCTTCCTGGTCTAGGAAGTTCTGCTCTTCTCGAAAGCCCTGCTCAAAGATTTTGCGCTTGTGCCTGAACTCAATGACAGTCTTAGTGTAAGAGTTGAGGGTGGTGACGGAGGCCGCCATGCAGCAGGTGAAGGAGCCCCACGCCAGGCTGTGGAGAGAGAAACCAGCACACAGAGCCGGGTTAACACAGCAGCTCAGGTTATATTTCTCACACACACACACACAGGATGGGACCAGGCAGGGGAGCCACAGGGGACAGAGCTGTTTTTCTCATTTTACCTCAGAAGACCTGTGATTCATGCTCAGGCAGGCAGGAGGCTGAGCACAGCCTTCATCCCATGCAGAACCACGTGCTAAGGTGAACACTTGGTGCACTCTGACACCAGAGCCAAACACCTCCTGATTTCCCTCTGAAATGCCTCAGAGCCTTGCAGACAACTGCTAAAGTCTGTATAACTCTGGAGACCACATCTTTTGGAACAGTTTTCCAGCATCCATGGGACACCGGCTGCACAGTGCTGCTTCAGGGATGGATTCTACTCTGGTTTTCATGCCTTCAGCAGACTACTGTATGTCCTTTCCTGGTTCATGGACATTTCTAGCAGTCCTGGCTGGTATCTGGTCTCTGAAACCTGACCAGAATAGAAGACAGCACTTCTGTTTTGTGGAGTCACCCAACCTGGGGGTCTCCTGGATGACCCCCCCAGTGTGAAGGCAACCTTGGCCAAGGCAGGAGCAGGACACCTGCAAGTACCGACCAGGAGCCCAGGGAGGCAGAGTGAGAAGGAAAGGGGAATTTAAAAAAGGACTGGTCCAGTGCCAAGCTGGAACAGCAGCAAGTGTTGTCCTGGGTCTGCTGGCAAGGAGAGCAGCTGGGACCTGCTCTGCTCCCTGCGTGTGGACAGGGTTTGCCCCCAGGTTCTTCTGCCCTCCCTGCACCTCCCTGACCTCAAGTTCAGATGGGGCTGGGGAGGGACTCATGGCCCCAAGGAGCTGAGATGCTTTTTGAGCATGAAATGGAGCTACATACAAGGCCTTGAATTCCTCCTTTTGTCTGCAGTGCTTATCTGCATTCCAGCTGCCCTTGACTTCACACTCAGCCCATCAGCTCTGGCTACACGTGGTTCACAGTGGCTTCTGAACTAACTTGGATTAACTTCATCATCTGTGACGGTGACACACTTTACCTGCTCCTTTTTGCAGTTTTTCTATAACAAATTGATCTGAATTATGCAGAGCAGAAAGAATACAGCCCCAGTAGCATTATCTTATAAATAAGCATTGTCAACACAGCCCTCAGCATGAGCTATTTTCCCATTCTGCAAAGGACCTGCAGACAGGGGAAGCAGTTTCTCGTTTCAAATTAGACAAAACTTGAAAAGGAGCACATATTCATGAACTGAAAAATCCGGGGAAAAAATGGCTCAAGTAAACAGAAATGGCTCATTTCAATGATTTCAAAATTCAGCTTATAACAAGTCCTGCAGGGACTCCCGAGGCAATGAGACATGTGGAGGCAGCTCTATCCTTGCCATTTTTGAGCCTCTTTGCCAGATGCAATCAAATGAGAAGGAAATGGAGTGACCCCTGGGGTGACCAAGTTCCCTGAGGTTTCCCATGGTTGGGAGGAGAAATGGGAAGGAAACTCGTGCTAGGTGTGAGTGTCCAGGCACAGCATCTTCCTGGCCTGGCACGAGTCCTCCTCCTACGTGGAGTGTGTGGAAGAGCTCCAGCAGCTGCAAACATTTCCAGCTGGGCTCCTAAACAGTATCCAGGAAGAAGCCAGCCCAAACCACATGCTTCACTGTGCCTGGGAGGTGCCTGGGGAACGACATTTGGAGGAAAATTTCTCTTGGAAGTTTCTGATGGTTTCTAATCATGGAATCAGAAATGCTGAAAGGCTCAGAGAAGGAAATACAGAATGAAGACTCAGTGTCTGGCATTTGGTAAATCAGAGTAATTAGGCAATTATGATAGATGTGCTTTGGGTTTTATGTTATTTATTTTGAATTGTAAAGAGTGGTTGTGCTATCTCTAAGAGTTACACTCTGCCTTAAGTGAAGACCTCTTTAGCAGCAATGCTGTTAATTCTCCATGCCAGCTGTGCCCCAGATGTGGTGGGACTGTACCCACAGTGCCTCTGGTAGCTGAGCTCAGGGCTGGGCTCTCAAGTTCCTCTGTGGCTCAGACAGCACAGGTTTTTTTTTATATTTATCTTCTTTAGAGGGTCTGAACTTGAACACCTACTGATTCTCAGAGCCACTGAAATCCCCTGCCTAGGGAATCCCATGGCCCACTCCTGACTCGTGCCAGAGCACAGAGCAACCTCCAGGCTTTGCCCATGGCTTGGGAATGGGGTAGGATGACTGAGAAACCTGAGCAGACCATAAACAGCCCTTCCTCATTTCAAGGAGAATTGTTTTTACCATTCCCTTTTGATAGAGGGGAAGCAGAGTCACAGAGAAATTAGATTTCCCACTGGCATTTGGGATGGCAGTCTGGATCCCCAAGACCCTTTGGCTCGTGGCCACGGGGACAGTGTTCCCTGGCCCCACTTGCCAGGGCTGTGTCAGTTCTCTGGGCTCTGGCAGGTTCTGTGGCCTGGTGCTGCAGTGGCACATTTACAGCAGGCTGCAAACCGTGCTGGTGGTTGCACTGCTGGGCCAGAGCTTCTCAAAGCTCATGGTTCAGGACATCACCAGAACCCAGATGGAGCAGAAAATAATTCCCACATGTGGTTTTCCACAAGGCTGGGTGGGCTTTTGTTATTAACCCTTCTTAAAGAAGGTGTTGAAGCCTGGGTGGTGCTGGGGAGGTTATAGCTCTCTGCTCTGGACAGCAATGGTGGCTCTGTTAGCTGGAAAGGAGAAGCCTTGTTTTTACTTCATTCAACTTCCAGACCTTCCTTTTCCAGGTTTGTTACCCATCACTGGTATGGCATGAGATACCCCATGGCCTTCCTTAGGCTGCTGAGCACCACTGCAGGCTGAAAGTGCTGCTGCTGCTCACCCCAGCCCCGGGGAGATGCGGCTGAGCTGGGGCTTGCACCGTGCCCCACATCCATGGATACATGTGCTGCCTTGGAAGCATCAGGGCAGGGAGGGAGGGAGACTACCAAACCCCAGGAGGAACTTTGTGACTGCAGTAGATCCAAGAAGGAGATTTGTGAGTGCAGTAGCTGGAGTGGAGCTCAGCTATATCCCCACAGTGCCTGTGGGGAGTGAAGCTGAGGTCCCACCCCAGTAATACAGGGAGAGGAGAGGTTGCTCCCACATATTTCTCTGCTTGTGGGTATCTCCAGGGCCCTACACAGCGAGACCTAATCCAGGGGCACTCCTGGTCCTTAAACTGAAGCCCACTGTGCCCTCCCTGGCTGGGGACAGCTGAGGGAGCTGCTCTGGGACAGGGCTGGGGTCTGGGGTGCAGCTCCCATGGGACACTGGCTCCCAGCACCACACGTGGGACACAGCTCCCATTTCCATCTCTGTGGGACACAGCTCCCAGCTCCATCTCTGTGGGACACAGCTCCCATTTCCATCTCTGTGGGACACAGCTCCCAGCTCCATCTCTGTGGGACACAGCTCCCATTTCCATCTCTATGGGACACAGCTCCCATTTCCATCTCTATGGGACACAGCTCCCAGCTCCATCTCTGTGGGACACAGCTCCCATTTCCATCTCTATGGGACACAGCTCCCATTTCCATCTCTGTGGGACACAGCTCCCAGCTCCATCTCTGTGGGACACAGCTCCCAGCTCCATCTCTGTGGGACACAGCTCCCAGCTCCATCTCCATCTCCATCTCCCACAGGACACAGCTCCCATCTCCATCTCCATCTCCCACAGGACACAGCTCCCAGCTCCATCTCCTGTAGGACACAGCTCCCAGCTCCATCTCCCAGAGGACACAGCTCCCAGCAGCTCACCCCGAGTGTGGGTGGGATGAGTGGGCCCAGGGAGAGCTCAGGATGCCCTGAGGGACCCTGGTGCCCACTTGGAGCCAGGGGGGTTCTTGGCTTGCACAAGATGAAGGAGAATAATCTAATGAGTGTTCCTCATGCGAGACATTTAACAACATTCTGAAGTTTGAGTATTGCAGTAAATTACAAAATAGATTACCGAAGACAAATATGCCTTATTATTCAAATATATTGAAAATTATACAATTATTGTGACCGAGTTGTTATAAATATTAATATAAATATTATAAATATGTGAATGCAATGTATTTATAAGTTCATCATCACATGCAATAAATATTCATTATTGGGACACAAAAGAAGCTGTATTTTAAATATAATGTGATTTATATTTTGTAACTGTTGCTAAAATGGTAGTAACTCCTCCCATGAAACACAGCATAAAGAGGGGAGAAGGAAAGACTAATAATTCCCTGCAGTGCTGTGCATAAGAAGTATTTGTATTTATTTATTGGTGTTAGGAAAGGCTGTTGTCTTTTCTTTGAGATGGAAACAAAATAATGTGCTATATTTAGAAATGACAAGACGAAAGTATTTTCCCTATCCATCCAAAGAGGATGATGCCTCTAGAGGAATGGTGATGTTGTTTGCAGGTATTTTTATTCTCCACAGCCTCCTGTTCTTGTTAAGCTTCTTACAAACTTGCAAGCAATATAACACAGTTGCTGTGTCTTGGCCAAATTATTTTATGTGATTTTAGAAGAAAAATGGGAAAGGTAAAAAAAAATTGCTGTGTCCATTTTCCCAAGCCTTCTCTCCCTGATTCACAGGGAAGTACGTGCGTGCCACGAGCACTGCACCTTCCTCTGCAGTTGTGTTAAAAGCTGCACCGTAAGGTTCAACTGAGACATTAATTAAAAACCAGAAAACAAAAAA
>VZRZ01011485.1:2215478-2237188 GCA_013398175.1 Climacteris rufus | reverse complement strand
ACATTAAATAAAAACAAAAAAAAAAAAAAAAAAAAAAAAAAAAAAGAAAAGCTAAAAGTCTGAGAAATGCCATGGCAATTATGTTCCTAAATTGAACTTTAATGAGAGTGCTCAATCTGTGTTGGTAATTGTGGGTGCTGTTTATTTACCCGTGCTCTGTACCTGCTGAGAGCACAGCTGCTGCTGCACAGCCCCACGAACTGTCCCCAGCCTCGGAACTGCACGGCCTGCGGCTCTGTGCTCCTGCCGCTGGCGCAGCTGGAAATTCACAGCCATGTTCCTGGCAATTCGAGGTGATGTGTGCGATCTCCCAACAGGCTGACAGAACAGCTCAGAGAAGGAAAGAGATGAAGTGGTGGTGACACTTACCAGAAGGACCATCCGTAGTCCCAGGAATGTGGTCGCCAGTCCTCTGGCCCAAGGCTGACTGTCACTTGGAAAACTTGAGTGTACATCATGTGTGCCACCATCCCCAAGAGACCTGGGAAGCAGGGATCATAACAGGAAATTTTGTGCTAATGTTTTTTTATCATTCTTGAAAGAGCTACTGCTGGAAGTGCTCTGAGAGCTCCAAAAAAGTCTTTGTTGTACTTTTATGCCTCCTGTTCTACTGTGGAGGAGGGAGCTGCATGGGCAGAGGAAAGATGTGACTGAGAGCTCATTATTTTGCATCATACTGAATTCTCAATTAAAAGAGGAGTTGAAGGAAGAAAATCGTTGAGGAAAATGTTGCACAATGAGCATCCCCACCAACCCTGCTGCTGCAAACCAGGAGTGTGCCACCCACCCGTTCTCTCCCAGCCCATCACAGACAGGCTCAGGTAAAGAATGAGGAGAGAGCCTTCTGCAGGCAATGTAGGCTGAATGTGTTCACACCAAACAACCATATTTTGTCTCAGCAGTTGCTAAGATTTATAAATTTGGACACTTATAAAACACTTGGAAGTTGCACAAGGAGGTGAAGTGAGCTCGATTCTCCTGATGATGGAATGAGAGGACACCATTGGGATACTTTTGATGGTACAGTGCTGGTGGTGCTTTTGTGACACTGTTATAGTTTACTGACAGAACTGCACCTGGGTGAGGATCACACAATGTGTGAGACAATCCAGTCTCTGCGATGTTTATTATAAATCACAGTGTGGCCTGAGTGGCTCTGCCTTTAGCTGGCCCGTGTGGTTCTGCAGCTTAAACAGAAAAAAACACCTGAACTTTGTATTTAAACATCACTCTGAGGAAAATCAAACCCCACTTTTCAAGCAGTGGTGGTCAGGAGCAGCTCTGATGCTTGGAGAATTTTCTAGCTACAATAGTTTGTGATGTTCCTGCTTTAGTGCCTGGGCAGTGCAGGGTGATGCTCCCCAGTGAGCTCAGGAAAGGAGAAGGGGCAGGATCAGCACATCCCAAATAGACCTTGGACCTACAGGTGTCAAAAAGCCTCTTGTGCTGCAGTGGCACTTCAAGGCACTTAGAAATAGCAATGTTCTGCCCTGGTGGGTACAGGGAGGTCCTGTAGGTCACACTGTGCACCACTCACTGTTATCTGACCACTTGCTTTTTCCCGTGGCTGCCCTTCCTCTGTGTGGATGATCCTGATTTCCCTGCCCCAGGCACACCCAATTTTTGGCTCTTCTTTCCTGCTCACTTCCAGAGTCTAGAGCACTCCATTAGACTCCCCAGACACGTGGATGATTCAGGGCAGTTCTGGGGGAGGGAAGTTGGGGAATGTCATGTTTGTGTTGTGGGCATGTTAAGCAGGACCTTCAGCAAGACAAATGTCATATTTGATACAAACAAGTGCAGAGGCTGAGAGAAGACATTGTGTTACAGGGAGCTGTGGTGGTTTGCTCAGCTGCCTCGTGTTGGAGTGACACACTGCAAAGATAGGAGGTGGAAAGAGCAATTCACTCCAGGAGAAATGAAATTTGGGCAGGGTGGGTGGCCTAATGGGAGCACAGCAAAGTGCTGCACACCTTGCTTGTTGCTGGCTGTATTTAATTTCCAGAATGCACTGGGACCTTGCTGAACTTTTAAATCAGTGGATTTTTCTTCAGCTGACAGTTGTGCCTTGATCTTAAGTTTGGGGTTTGCTATTTCTATATGTCCTCTCAGTAAT
Organism: Climacteris rufus; assembly: GCA_013398175.1. Taxonomy (NCBI): domain Eukaryota; kingdom Metazoa; phylum Chordata; class Aves; order Passeriformes; family Climacteridae; genus Climacteris; species Climacteris rufus. The sequence continues at coordinate 2,235,072 of VZRZ01011485.1, read as the reverse complement.
TTTTCAACCCTAATAAAATATTAGAGCCTGCCCTGAGAGCTGTCATAGTCACTCAGAGCCAGAGGGAGGTTTGGCACAGCCAGGCTGAGCCTCAGCAGGGCTGAGCTGCTCTGTTCTGTCACACAAACCCTGAGCAGGGTCTGAGCCACCTGCAGCCCTGGGGCTGTGTGGGAGCCTGAGGTGACAGTCCATGGATACAGGTGAGGAGGAGGTCACCAGCAAACACTGCAAACGTGGTGTTCTTTGCTTTATCAGCCTAATGGCAGGAGGGATGGGGCTGCATCTGCACCTGGCAGGGCTGTCAGTGCTATTATGCCACAGACAACAACAGAATAATACAAGGCTTTTGTCGTGCTGCTTTATGCACTTCTGGCTTGGTCTATTTCAGCTGTGCTTTGCCAGGTTCTCCATGGGGAGATATCCTATGGTCCTTTTTCTCCATGGGGATACCCTATGGTCCTCTTTGCTGTACATGTAATGAGTTAAACGAGCTGCCTGTAACATAAATCAACAAATGCTGTGTGCACAGGATCATCCTTTCCCCCAGCTTGCTGCTTAAGGCTGGGCAAACAGGACACAGTGCCTGGAACCATCCAGACTCCAAGCCAAGAGGTGGCTGGAGAGGGAAAATCCTGGTGGTGTGGTGTGCTGGAGTGGTTGGCAGTGCAGAAACACTGAGCATGTATAGATGGCTTGGGAGTGTGAGCAGTGCAGGACCAGAGCTGCTTGGAGGTGTCAGTAATGGCAGAGATTAAGGAACTTTGGAAAACTGGAGATTAAGGAAATTTGGAAAAGACAATATATTTTAAAGCATTTTCAGATCTTTTTACTAGGATTTCTATTTATGGAATCTATCCCATTAGTTAGAATGCTTTTTTAGAAATACTGTGTGAGAGACATATGTGAGTTTTTTAATTTGTGTAAGGCTAAGGTGGGTTCCAAAATGGTGATGTCATAGGGTGCTTTTTAATGGCTCTTAAGAGGTTAAGAAACAGCAGTAAGTGACCACACCATTAGGATATTTTCTCCTAACCTTTAGATGTTGAGCTATGAGAATGTGAAGATCTCATTGCACTTTTATTAGGGAACTCAAGCATGAATTTAATGAGTAGTGTTATGCTCCAATGGAAAGTCCTCTTCATTACCTAATTTCTATTAAGCTATGTCATTATAAATATGCTAAGCTTAAATAAATATAGTTTTCTTCTTTCCTCTGATATCCCTGTCATTGAAAATAACAGCTAGCAGTGTGCTGGGGCTTGGGGTTTTTTGTTTGTTTGAATTCCTCTATCACTTTTCCCTGTAAAATTTTGAAGTTTATATTTGGACTATCTTGGCAATGTACTTAGAAAGAGGGAAGGCCAAAATAAAAATAGAAAGTTGTGTAGGAAAGAAAACTTCATCATTCTTACAAAACTTTAAAACTGCAGTTAATGGTGAAGAGAGAGGGAGAAACAGCATGGAAGTAATTGATTGAATGCTGAAGAATTCCGCATAGATTGATTTTGAAAATTGAACTGACTTTCTTTTTTTAAATTCCAAATTATATCCAAGGCAGAAAAATATGCTACGGCAGTTCTTATCAGATTTTTTTGTTACTCAGCTCTACTTCTGATATCTTATTTTTGCTATTATTTCACAATTTGCAGCTATTCCTGAAGATACAAACTCACTCCCAGAACGTACACAGCCTACTGTAATGCCTTTCAGCCTGAAATGCAGCAGAATAAAATGCACTTTTATTGCAGAAGTTCTTTTTGCCAGGGAGGTCCATGCAGGAGTGCTCACACGAGCACTCTGCCTGCTTGCATAAATCCTGGGAAGTGGGGTTTTTAGCCAGAAAAAGCTTCACAGAAGTGAAGGGGCACTTAACTGCAAGGCTAGACTTCTTTTAGAGAAGTTTTTCCCTCAAGTTCACGTAGTGAGGGGCTCCAAGTACAGACTGAGCATGAAAATAGCCCGAAACAGTTGTTCTGAGAGATGTTCATGTCCCAGATCACACTTGGGGTTGCTACTCAGTGCCATTATTAGAACCCTTTTTATTCTCAATTTTGTTAATTAGCAAGATGAGCTTTTTTCCTTTGGTTTGAAGCATCTGGCCTTCACCTGCTTTTCAGGATTAACAAGAAAAAAGAATTTTCAGTGTTACATGTGTTTAATTTTCCACTGGAAAGTGAGTGTGATGATGCTGCAAATGGAGCTGAGGCTGGAGCTGTGGTAATGGCTGTGCAGGCTGGGGAAGGATAATTACTGCATTGCTGCTGTGAAATCAGGAATGAGGATATTCACTTCTCCCTGGCAAGAGGCAAATTTATCATGCAGTCTTTGTGCCAAAGGAACAAAAAATTACAGTGAAAAATGCGATCGCTAAATGGGGATAAGAGAGTAGCGGAGCCTCCGGTTTTTGTTCTTTCAAAGTCAGAGAATTTTGCTTTGTGGTGGTAAAAGGGGAAGGGAAGGTCCATACCTGAAAGCACAGTGAAGACAGCAGCAAAGGCATTTAACTTGAGCCCATCTATGACACTGCTTGAATGAAAGAGCTCGAGGCACATGAGGCTGAACCCGACGACCAACAGCATGATGTACAACACCTCGGACACCACTGAGAGCCACAGCACACCTGGGGGCACAAGAGCAGCAACCAGTCACTTGGTGAATACTTTCAAGTGTTTAAAGTTGGTAAAAACTAATTAGGAAAGCAGGAATATTTTGGAGTAACTGTGTATTAAGAATCTTTTTTTAAGTTCGTTGGTTTTTAAGGTCACCAGTTGTAATTTGTTTTTCAGCAATGTTTATCACACCAGCTGTATATTAGGAAAAATGTTCCTCAGTAAAAGAGCTATTAAGTATTGGAACAATCTGTCCATGGAAGTGCTGGAGTCACCATCCCTGGAAGCGTTCAAAAAACAAGTGAATGTGGCACTTCACAATGTGGTTTAGTGGGCCTGGGGACATTTGGTCAAAGGTTGGACCTGATGATCTTGGTGGTCTTTTCCACCCTTAATGATTCTATGATTCACAGAGTTTAAACGCAGCAAACCATGGCCCAAACTCTGAAAAAGAGAAAAAACTGGTGAACAAAGATGAGAAGAGTGGCAGGTGGATAAAAACACCGCAGAAAGAACAAGCTGCTGTTTGTTCTTGTTCAGCTTGGCTGAAGAACCTTTGTGGATATGTGTGGGAACCTCTTGTCTCCTCTGCCCCAAAGCCCAGCACGCAGAGTTCATTTCCCCTCCTGTGCCCAGGTCAGGTGGCAGGGATGGCACAGCAGACCTGGCTGGCTGTGTGCAGCTGAGAACTGAACAGCCTTGGCTGCCTCCTTCCCACAAAATAAATGTTTTCAGGCCAGGTTTTGAAATGCTCGTCACAGCGTGGTGCTGGGGGCTGTTGTGACAAACCGTGCCCTGCAGGACGGCTGCAAACACTTGGGATGTTTGGATCCACCTCACAGGGCAGAGCTGCTGGGACTGACATGGAAACTGCCACACTTGCAGGCTGGGGACAGTTATTGATGCTGTGCTCAGCTGAGGAGCTGCAGATACAAATTGGGCCTGGATTGTGTTTCCTCAACCCCTGGGCACGACCCTGAGAGGAAGGGCAGGGCTGCTGTGCCCCGTGTGGGCTCTGCAGGAGCTGGGCACGGCTCTGGGGCTCTGGCAGCGCATGGCAGGGCCTGCAGGGCCCGATTCACCCACAGGAGATGCCACGTTTGGAAATTCCAGCACAAAACCTCCAGCAGGATCTGCTGAGTCTTTAAAAGTCATCAAGCCATGGGGTAAATTGCAGAGGATGGGGACAGATGATAAGATTGAGTCCCTGCCCAATTTCCAATTGCTGCTTCAGCATGAGAATCTGCTCGAATTCTCCAGTACATTTGCTAACCTGATTGCTAGAGAATTCACCTGGAAACAATGAGCAGTGATGGAAAATTTCAGCCTAAGCAGTTGAAACATGGAAAGTTAAGCATCTGAAGACAATGGCTTATATTAGAAAATGTTAGCTGTAACCATAGAGACTGCTACAGGCTTCACTTATATTAATACCTTCTCTCCTCACTGAGAGCACATGTGTGATAAAGCCTACAGTTGAGCTTATCAAACCAGATATGCAGTCTCACTTTTATCAAATATTTGAGCGTTCTCTTGGTGACCAGGCTGATTCCAGCTCATATTTTTCTCTGGGAACTCGTCTTTATAATTACATCTAATTAATATGTGCTATTTGTTGTTGCCACTGTAGCTGACCTTTTGAGTTCTTAAACCATACTACAGAGATAGCAATAAATAAACCTTTTAATTGCTCACAGTGGCTGTATGTGCAGTATTGCATCTATCAACAGCAAACAGCTGCTTATCTCACTCCTATTAGTCAATTTGGTATCAGGCAACTGGCACACTCTTCCAAAAAGAAACACAAGTGAGAGAGAGCAAGGGTGTTGTTCTGAGATACAGCAGGATTTAGAAGGGATTTTGCCTCACTTTCTCAAGCCAGCAGTTCCTGTGACGAGAGAATGATGAAATGGTTTGAGTTTGGAAGAGTTAGGTTATGTAAACCTGACCCACAAACTGAGGCAGCAGAGAGCCCTAACTAATGAGCTCTAACTCCTGTAGCCCTAAATTGAAAGATGAATGTACAGCACACCTGCCCAGATGTTTATTGCCCTGTTTCAACCCCTGAGGGCAGCCACAGGTGGTACCTGCACACAGTGCTGCAGTGGTGTCTGCAGCTCACAGCTGTGCTGTGGCTCCATCTCTGCTTCCCTGGGGAAATGGTGCCTGCAGGGTTGGGCTCCAAGAGCTGCAGTCAAGGCGGTAACACCAGGCTGGTGGTGCTCAGTCCTAGGGCCAGTTCTCTTGGATGTTTTTATCAATGGCCTAGACACACTTAAGGAAGTTTGCTGGTGATCATAAACCAGGGGGAGACCCTGAGTCACCTGAGAGTGGAGGGTCCTTAGAGAGTGATCTTTGCAGGTTTGAGTCCAGTACCAACCAGAAGGAATCTAACAAGGACAAATGCTGGATTCTGCTCCTGGGACATTGCAATCCTGGGTGTGCCTATAGAGCAGGGGACAAGATGCTGGAGTGCACCCCTGCAGGAGGCTCTGGAGGTTTGGTTGATGGTTTGGGAGCTCAGGTGATGCCTTGGGGGTTGAGGTGATGTACTCAGCTCTATATACACACCCTCTACCTGTTGCCCTCCTGTGACACAGTGCTTGAAGCTGGTGCTGCATCGCAAGTGCAGTGAGTTTGGAAGGAGCAGGGAGCTGGGGAGGTGCAGATGTGTCTCTGGGGAGGATCTGGGTTAGTGTGGCCAGTGAGGGCACCTTGCAAGAGGAGCCCTGTGCACGTTCAGAGGGGCAGGAGGGTGCTGGGAGGTGATCCTGGAAGGCACAGGGGCCCAGCTGGTGTCCTTTATCCTCATAAGGCAGGAGAAAGGAGCAGGAGGAAGGAACACCTGGCTGTGTGTCTGGTGTCACAGGGAGTGCTTTGGCTTCCTTACCACAGGGCTGGGATAAGAGTGGTTTTGCCAGCAGGATAACCTTGCAAGGAGATGATGAAAAGCTCAATGAGATGTGAGCTTTACTTTCCTGTAAAACCTTTTTCTGATGAGACACAAAGGCTGGGTGAGTTTGCTGTGGGAGGCATAGTCAATTACTACCTTTTTTTTTTTGGGCCCTGTTCATATCTGCAAAGGATCTCTATGTTTAACTCTGTTGTCTTATTTCATGGTGTAACTGAGTACCTGCTCTGTGCCTTTTTTTAGTGCATCTAATGTGGGGAAAGGCAAGTCCCACATGCAGTATTTGCATGTTTCTGAGTATGTCCTGTCCTGTCTGCTCTGATTTTGAGTTTCATCTGAAATAATAACACCCAGAAAATGCAACCTGTATCTGAAATTTGCATTTTCCTGTGGCTGCCTGAAGCAGAACAGTTGCTTCAGGTTATTAATTCAGGAGACAGAGCCTTTCTGTTCTGTGCTGGTGGTGAAGTGATCTCCCACTGCTCCTCTCTCAACACGAGATTCATGAGGCAGTCACTTGGCATCACTTCCACTTACAATCTCTTACAGCCTCCTTCCTGCAAAGTAGAGAGCTCCTTCTCTTGAGGAGACCTCAGTCATTCCAGGTGACAGAGAAGAAGCTCTCCAGAGGATTTTTCTCTTTTCCAATCTTCTCTGCTGTCACCTCTTCTGTCTGTCTTTGTCCCCTCCAGCCTCTGTCCTCTGCCCCAGGGATCTGTCTGGCCTAACTCAGCTTTTATGAAAAATCTTTCCTTCAGAAGAGTCAGCACTTGGTTCACTGGGAGAGTCCTACCTGGATGGACCGAGGATCTGTATTCTCATAAATCACCAGATTCCTGTCATCTTTTGGTCTTTGTCCTGTTTATGCATTTTGCTTGCCGGTTCATCAAACCAACTGCTCCCTGTGCAGAGAAGGGACTGGAGGGAGCTCAGCTGGGATGTCCCTCTCATGCCAAGGACATTCCAATGTGAAACCTCCCAGGAAAGGAGAGTCTTTGACTTTAAAGCAAAACCAAACCCCAAGTGATTTCAGTCGCACTCCCGCACACACGTTCTCACAAGGCTGGGTATGTTCAAGGAGCCCACCCAGCGTGCAAGCACAAGACATGATGTATTCAGTCAATCTCTCCAGGATTCCCTGAAATAATGCAGAGGATGCCAGCTGTCAAGTCCTCCTCGTGCCTGCTGAGCTTTTTTTAGGTGAGCAAAACCGTGCTGGGTTTGCATGTTCCCTTCTGTCCCGGCCGGGAGCCGGCAGGGATCTGTCTGGCTGTCCTGTCACGTCTCTGTGGCACATCAGGAGTTGCCTGTTGTCCTGTATCTCTCATCCTGGTGCCTGAGAAGCTGCAGGGGGGTGGGCACTGGGATCTGGATGACCACTGACGTCGGTGGCATCAACACCTCCTGTTCTAACACACCTTTCTCTGTCGTTTTTGTCCCTGGTGCTTCTCCACCAGCTGGTGTGTCACCTCCTCAGCAGTGCTGCTGACAATGACAGAGCTGCTTCTGTGTCCTGTGGGACACTTGGGATCTTTGTTCCCACCCCACAGATACAGTGCTGTATGTCAGATGTGGGACTGCTCTGCAGCTGAGCACCACAGACTTTGAGGTAAAGGAGTCACCTTTACCTCAGGACAACTTCCCTGTGAAGGAAAATCACTAAAAGTGCAGGGCTGGGCTGAGCTGGTCAGCTGGAACTTGAGATGGCAAAGCTGAGAGTCACTGAAAGATTTCACATAAGTCAACTTAATCATAAGGCTCCTGCATGAGAAGGAATCACATCACCTTCAGGGCATCTGATCTCAAGGCAGGGACATTACTGAGGTTCTTTGTGTCTCTGAGCTTTGTGATTTCCTCGTCAACGTGTGAGACTGTCTTCTCTGTGGAGAGAAGGTGAGAAGCACCAATGCCACCCCAAGGACCTTGCCACTGCAGCAGCATTGTTACATGCCAAGGAAATGAATTTTCCAGCACTCCCAAGTGAAGTGAACATTGTGGCTGAAAGGAGAACTGTTACCCCCAAGTTCACTGGGATTTTGGGCACTCAAGTACATCTTGAACCATCTGACAAGATCAGTCCCTTGCCTTTCTGTCAGACAGCAGAGAGCAGCAGTATTTTGAAAGAAGACCCTTGGATTCTGAGTGCATCTCTGCTAAAGCTGGTGGTCATGTGGAGTGCATCGGCCTGAGACAACATGGTAGCAAAAGGATGTTGCAGACAGTCCTGAATGGATGAAACAAGTGGGATATTTTTTCTGACAGTGACTTAAAGAAGCATTGCCTCAGGCTGCAATGAGTCTCACAAAGTTCTTCACAGAACATGAAATTATTTCAGGTCAGCCCTGATCAGTGAGGAAGGCACAGGGAGGGGACATGCTGGCATCTCCCACCATGGGGCACTCTGAGCCAGGGAGCACCAGTGCTCAGTTTCCTTTGAAACAGGAATTCTGATAAAAACCATAGGAATTCTGTTTGGAAGAACTCGAGGCATTCAGTGAATTCTTGATGAAGGAATCCAAGGAACAGTGTCATTAATGATTTCCAAGAGATTTGAGCTGATTTGGACTGCTTGGTGCCTCAAGTTAATTCCTTGTTCAATTCCACTGCCATTTCCTGCCACAAGAAAGCAAGAGTTGCTGACTCCAGCTTTTCCATGAGAGAGCTCTGGTTAAACTGGGGAATGTCAAGCTTGACATGTTCTTCTGGGCTCTTTCCCCAAACATGACAAGATGATCCTTAGTTGTCTTGTGCTGCATTATTAAAACCATTCTCAGGCTCATTAGCCATTTGGATTGAAACACCCAGAGCTTGGATAACATCTGCATGGGATTATGTGCAGGATGAGAAAGAAGAATTTGCTGCTGTTTCTGAAACCCCAGAGTTCCATACTTTTAGTTACTGTTGAGCTTTTGAGATTAATGCAGCCAACAAATCAGTTCTAGAGAGTCTAAATCACATCTATACCTCCTACCACCTACAGTCACATGCAGCATGGAGTTTGATGCACACTTGTCAAATCAGAAAAGTTGGACTTTGGTGCCAGCTCACTCTGCCAACAGTTTCTGATGCCAGATTGTGAGGTCCCATTTCCAGATGAAATAATGAAATCCTCTTCTGGATGCTCCTTCAGGCTGGTCAGGCCATGAAAAACCCTGTCAAAGATCCAGTGTTCTCAAGGCAACACTGAAGAGGTGGCCAAGAGAGGAATTGCTGGGAGAGTTCAAAGCATTTTGAATCCATAAACATGAGCTGTTTGCTCTTAAAGCATTTCTTCAGGGAAGATCATATTGCTATTCCTGAAGGAGATTGCTGACTCATGTTAACTATATTATACCCAGCACAGGCAGGGATTGTGGGCATGAAAATGTCTGTCATGCATTTTGGTTAGTGGCTTGGAAATTATCCAGCATAAATAAACCCATAAATGAATGTATTACCTGCCATGCTGTGTGACACTGCCTGCTGAAAGCCCAGCCTTCCTGAGCAATGCCCAAGAAGAAATGGTCCAGAATCTGTATTGATTTCTGAGGGCCCTTTCAGACAGAAAATTAGCTTCCTAATTGGGGCAAGCTCGTATTCAGAATGCCTCAGTGGGATTTCATCCTCCTCAGGAACACCTACTGCCTCATCCTGTGTTCCCTGGGGATCTGTGGCTGCTGCCTCCCCAGCCCTGCTCAGAGCTGATGGTGTCTGACCAAAGCAGCCTCATCCGAGCTGTCACACTCTGCCACGCTGCCCCCGAGCAGGGATCAGGCTGGACAATGCTGCAGGCAGCCAGAGAGCTCTTGAAAAGGTTCAGAGCTGCCAAGTTCCTCATAACTCAGTGTCAGATGTCTGCTCTGGTAGTCGAGGTCGGTCTGAGCTGCAATGAGACACCATCCCCAGTCACTCCTCTGCCAGTTCGACCTTGATCTGTCTGGGAAAATCTGATACAGGCAAACAGAGGCTTTGGGGGGTTTTCTACATCGCATTTCATCATATGACAAAACCCCTTCTGTCTGCTTGAAGCAGCGGAGCTGAGCAATGTGTGCTCCTAAATAACCACTGAGTGCCTGACTGAGATGAAACCCAGAGCGTGGCACTTGAGGGACAAGTTGGGTGCTGCATTGCTGAGCAGCTGAAGAGACATCAGTGTCCAAGCAGTGCTGTCCTGGAGGGTGTGAGTCCTTCTCACCTCCCATAGACAGCCTGCTAACCCAGACACTGCAGCTGTCTCCTGGGGAGGAGAGTGCTCCTCTCAGCCTGTGGTTCACAGGTGTTGTCCCCAAGATCCCTGAACTGCCAGAAATTGTAGGGAAACCACAAGAGGCTGTGGCAAGGCAACTAGACAGATGTCACCCAGTGTGGGAGGAAAAGAACCGTGTATGGGGGCACAGCCTGGTTCTGGGTGGTGTGAACTTGCACGGAGGAAGCCATGGCACAGGCGTTATTGCTTCTTTGTGTGAAAACATTCCATTATTCTCCTTGGTCTCCATTCACTCTACAGCAGCCAGGGAGATGGGGAATTGTTAGCCTTGTTCATGTTACCAGCAACAAAAAGTTCTGCTCACCAGTGTCTCCTGGTCTGTTTTTGCTGTCCTTGTGATTCTTGACTCAGGTGCTCTGCTTTTGCAGACTTGGCAACTGTGTTGGAACTGACATTTCAATCTCTCCTCTTCACAAGAGAGAAGAGAGGAAAAAATAAGGCCAATGGGTACACACAGAGAAATGTTGTGCACATTATTTGGGAAGAGCAGCAAGGTAAGCTTCATGTAAACTTCTCTTTCAGTGGCCTTCTGAAGTGTTTAGTCATTTGCTCATTTAGTCATTTTAGTCATTTGCTCTCCTCAGCTACTCCAGTCCTGGGACTCACAAGCCAGAAATATTGGAGTGATCAATAAAAAATGGTGGAAGGAATAAACCCTGAGCATGCTGTTGTGGCTGGCAGCAGGACCCCGAGCTGAGCAGCCTGGTGGTTGCTGCATCACAGCAGAGCAGCCTGGTGGTTTCTGCATCACAGCAGAGCAGCCTGGTGGTTGCTGCATCACAGCAGAGCAGCCTGGTGGTTTCTGCATCACAGCAGAGCAGACCATCTGCCCGCTCCTCTTGTGCTGCAGAGTGGAAACTCTGTGAGCAGAGAAGCAGACCACAGAGCCATGAGAGACAACCTGAGCTTCATGATCCTGAATGCCAGCAGAGATGCCTACAGCTCCCTGCCACTGTAGAACCAATAAGGCACTCAGGATGGATGCAGGGCACCCAGATGAGAGACTGAGGTTTGCAGAGCTTGAGAAAAGAGATTAGAAATACCTGACATTGCTGAGAGGAGGGGGGGAAAGCCATGTTTGGATTTTGTTTAGCTTTAGGTCTTCATTAGGCTCTTTATTTTGAAAGGAGAGGTGGAGCTGTGGCTCATAAAATGGTTCTCTTCTACATGATGGTGTGTTTTCTATGGCTTTTGAAGGTTCTGGCATCGAGCAGATTGAATCCTGTGTGTGATACCGAGCAGACTGTGGGATATCTTTGTATCCATAGTCCCTTTTCCTGGTGTAGTAGTAATATAATGAGTAGAGCAACAGTGTGGAAAAGATGATGAAAGATACTCTACATCAGGACTATCCCATATGCCTTATTAGATATATTTGGGCTCAGTGTTTCCCTTTGAAGACCTACAGTGCAGGGTCTGTGATGAACTTCCACCCTCAGCACTGGGCTGAGAAATGAATGATGTTCAGACCAGTGTTCTTCATGTCTTTGACATCACCAGCAGGAAAAGCAAGAGTGTTTCTTCCTTTAGAAATTAGGAATTTAGCTTGAATTCTGCTATTAAGCATGGTCTCGTCTTTGTATGTCTAATTGCCTTTTAAAACTAACTTCAATGATTCAAAACAGATGTGTAAGAAAACACAGATAAAATACAAGTAGCACGTTTTTCCTGTATATTTAATCATACCTCGCCTATGACAAGTGCACAGGTATTTGTCTGTGTGGGTATGGAGTTACCCTATTGCTGATACATGAAGAATAATGCAAGAGGAAGTATTCAAGAAGAATATAGAGACTGTTTTGGAAAGTGTACAAATCTTGTGGGAGACCCAGTTACATTTCTTTTTACTGATGCAGGTCTCCAAGTGGTCCTTTCAGAAAATTGATCCTCTGTTTTTCTTCTTGGGAACATCTACCCAGCACATAAAAGAGGAGGCTTGTTTTTTAACTTGGCTGTTACAAGTCTCGTTTGTCTCTTTTCCAGCCTGAAATCTGTTCTGTGTTGTCCTTCTCATACAAACAAGTATTTCCCTATTTTTGACCATAAATGTCACCCTTCTCTCTATGTCTTTAAATTTTATTGTAAGTTCTTTGAGCTGGGGCTGGCAGAGGAGGGATGAGAGGTGCTCACAGAGAGCTGCAGGTGGGTACATCATGAGTACTTGTGGTGGCATGGTGACTTTTTTGTTTTGTTCTTTATTTCCTACGATGATCCTAATATTTCTTTTCATCTTAATCTCTGCAGAGCAGTGAATTAATGTTTTCATAGAAGTGTCTGTCATCGCTCCAAGAACTCTATCCTGAGGGGAAAAAGCTAATTCAGAACCCATCACTATATATGTAAAGGTAGGATGACTCTTCATGTTCCTCACTTCGCATTTATCAACCCTGATTATTATCTGCCATTTGCTCTCAGCCACAGTGACTGAGAAGGGTTTGTGCATAGTTCAGAGGCCTGCAGTGTATCCAGTAATTTTAAAGTTTTCAAGCTTCATTTGTCCTTTTAACTGAACATTTTAATGTATTTTAATCAGCTCTTGCTTTTTTTTGGTCCCCTCCTTCACAACTTTTAAAAAACCTTTTATTGCGACTGAAGGACGCTGAAGCTGTTAGTCACCCATATCTCTTACTAACATTTTGAATCAAGTTCAGCAGTAAGTCAAGAGTAACAAGTTTCCCACTAATTTCTCCATGCTCATATCCAAATTTTGTCTCTGCATCACACATAACATTTCTTGGTCTGTGCATGGGGTTTTAGAGTCAGCTCCTGCTGGTTTGTTTTCTGTCCTTACACCTTCTCTGCTATCAAGTTTAACCCTGCTATCTCTGAAGCTGTCCCAGGGGGTCAGAACTGATATAATTCTGCATTCTTTATCTGAACATGGAATCCATCCACAGAGATTGTGTTGCTCATTAATGACATTACCTTGTTATTTTGATTCAGCTTTAGTACATGGCATCTGCTTTGTCTTTCAGTGTAATCAGCACCAAGACATTATTGTCCCTCTAATTATCCTTCTCCCATCAAATTTCTGGTACACCTATTATGTCAGTATCCATTAAAGTCAGGCATCTAGTTTTTCTCTTCTCATTAATTGCTGTTGGAGTGCTGGTTTAGGAGCATGTACAGAGTTGGCTCAGCTTTCTCTTTTTCTGTGCTGTGTTGAGGTGAGACCTGATTTGTTTACTTGCTGTTTGCCATGTGCTCCTTTAACTTTGCCAGCCACTTTTTAGGCAATACAGAATTTTTATTGCTTCATCTCTCCAGGATGCATCATCATGGGCTGTGTAGAGGACATGCAGAAAGCATCTCCTACCTCTGCCAGGACAGTTTCTAATTTAAAAAGTCCCCTGCAACATTCTGGACTGTTGAATGTTCACTAGCCATGAGCATTTTCCTTCTGCAGGGTTTTGCCTTGCCTCAAGCTCTGAAAAGTCCTGTTTATTTGGTGCATGTGAGTTTATCAATAAGCAGAAAGCAGTGCAACACAGGCAGCTGCTGATGGCCTTCTGCTTTGCCATTCCTTGTGGGAATTATTCCATAAATATCCCAGCTAAAGTCAGTGAGGTCATATGGAGCATTAGAGTAACCTAGACCAGGCAGTACCACACCTGTGAGGAGTTTGAATCCTGTCCTGTTTGTGGCCATCTCTCAGCTTTGAGCCAGCACTGACCTTGGAGTCTTTTCCTGAAGCAACTCCTCAACAGGGCTCCTCAGGCCAGAGCCCCTCATTTCCATGCTCTGGGCACTCCAGGTGCTTGGAAAGTCACAGCCTCCATGAACACCATCCCAAAAACTGTTGGGGGCACCACATTTCCTGCAAAGCCTCGTTCTTCTCATCAAAATGCTTCCAACACGAGTGCTGCTTCCAGCTGATTTCTCTTGCACAAGGAGTTGGATACCCCTCTGGCTCCCCCATGGCTGCCAGCTGGCAGTGATGCATTCAGAGAAGGATGCAGGAGCTGGAATCCCCACACAGCCCCAGGGAGGGGCAGGAACACCCATGGTTGTGTCCAGCTGTGGTGTTATTAACTCACTGAAGCCATTTAGCAATCATTTGATGGGACATATCATGGCCTTTTGCTTTCCATTCTGGTGTCGTGGTTCCCAGACATAATTTTGGGCCCTGGTTTCTTCCTTTTGAATGTATCCTCAATGGCCTCTTGGAAGTTCTCTTGGGCATGGATTTGAAGCAATGGGAAAGGGATGCCAGAAGCTGCCATGGGAGGAGTGTGGTGGGGACTGTCCCAGCCTCAGTGTTCTGGTGGGGCACCACAACAGGGACATGAGAGTTCCTCACTGAACAGGTTACCCCTTCCTTCCCCCGGCAGCAAAACACTCAGCAGGAACAAAACCTGGATTAAATATCGTGGAGAAGATCTGAGGAGCAATTTAGAACTGAAACATCAGGTTCAGCCTACTTTGACAGTTCCCTTCCAACTCCTTTTGGAAATATTTGCTGTCTTACTGCTCATGTCTGCAATGATAATTAGAGCACACTTCGTGGGACCCAACATCTGCTCTGTGAGAGCCCATTAGAAGTCGTGGCCACTGTAACCAGCTATTGCTCTATCACTTTTATCAATAACAAATGTAAACTGTCATAAGAAATTTTTTTTTCTAGTTAATATCTACCATCATGAGGCTGATTTTGTGAAGCAGATTTGGCACTAAGAACCAGCAACAGCTAATAAATTCAATGTTAGGCTTATGAGGTTCTGACAGATTGCTGGCAGCTGCCTTAAATGCAGGAAAAAGCTCTCCTAGTGTGGGTTGGAAATGCTTATTTATACCATACTGTGGGTCTGTTTGCCCCAAATTTTGCTGCCTCCTTTTAGGAGATGTCATTGGTGAGATATATGAAAAGGGTATAATAACTGATCAGAGAGACAGTTTCCAGCTACACTGGAGATCAGCACTAATGGATAAAGATAGGAAGCTCAACCATGAACTATTAGATTTTTACTGTAAGAATTTTACTTTATGAATGCATTTATGAATGCAAGATTTGTGTTAAGGATGTAACTAGACCTTACCATTATTTACTGTGAGTTATGTATTATTATACATTATTTACCTTACCTTATTTACTGTGAGTTTTTATGATTTTTTTTTCTGTATTCAGAAGGTTTTAGATAGTCTGGAGGAGTTTAATGCCACATTGCTGTTAATTGGTGATGGACTCAAGTGGAGATGGGCTGCACAACTACACTAAGTTTGTTCTTAGGCCTCCTTTTTAGCATCTTTCCAAGTGAAAGGTGATGTGCTCAGAAGCAGGCACAGGCTTCAAGAGCCTATATTTAGCTTAGAAGTTGGTCAGATAAGGATCCTCTTTGGATCAGGGAAAACCAAGTAAAAGAAAACTTTGGAGACCTGAGTGCTCAGCTGCAGTAATGGAGCTTGTGTTGCAGAGGCACTTCAGATAAACAAAACCTTGAACAACCACTTTTTGGTGGTAAGTGATGCTAAGAATATGTACAGAAACTGAATACATTGCAGTCTCATTGTGAAGTTAAGTTTAGTCCAAAATTTCCCAGTTACAAGATTGCCTGTGAAAACCACAATGTTAGAACTGAACACAGATTTGCTGTTCACTGTATTTCATCTTATTTACTTGGAAGAAGAATCAAGAATCTGCCCTAGGAATGGCTGGAACTGAGCAGTTGATAAGCCTCTGACCATTAAAGTCAATGCTGTGTGAGGGGATGAAGAAATTAAAGGAGTAGGAAGTTCTTTCTAACTGGAAAAGAGCAGATTAAGCCAAGAAATTACAGAATTCTTCAGTGAAAGTAAATCTGGCATCAATTTTCCCTTCACATGTGGTGAAAGTATCTTTGGAGAGTACAAGACTGATGGTGAAAATTTCAGATTAACTACGTTGCAGTGTCCAACTTGATCTACAGTTGTGGAATTAATCTTGGTTTTGTTTATGAGTCTGATGGTCAGCACTTTCCATCTCTGACAAAGCATTCCCCTCTGTTTGTGTCAATATGTCTTACAACTCCATGGAAAGGCTTCTGAAATAGATATAATTTTCTTTAAAACACTACACCGAAAGAGCCTTCCTTCTTCAAAAAAATAAAAACAGAATAGTCTGGAAATATGCACTGACATCATGCAGCAACTCTAAAATTCTCCTGGACAAAAAAAAAATGCTGACAGCATTTCACACAACCAAAAGAAATCCTAAAAGTAAAGCACTAAATGCTGATTTGGAAAGTGTGTGGGTGATGCCACCAAGCATTATGCACCATAATGAAGTTCCAGAGAAAACGGATGGAGCAGAAAAGCACCCCTCTGCCTTTCTAAGGTGCCTGGTACTTGCTCTGCTGTGTCTGCTGGAGGTGCTGTGCTGTGCCCATCCTTGTGCTGGGACAGGCAGGGAGATTGCACTCCCCAGGCTGCCTCTGCAGCTCTTCCTACCCCTTATCTCTGCCCATTACACCTCCCCTGTGTGTCCCCTCCAGGCTGCAGTCCTACCCTCACCCCTGCACAGAACTTTCCAGGACTTTGATATCCTTGCTGCTGTTCTGGGAGCTGCACTGAAAAGGACAAAATACCCCACTGTGTTACAGAAAAGTGGAGCTTTCAGGTGTGTGCAGTGCTCACGCTGTACAGGATGCTCTCTGCCATGCTCCCAAGTCCATTTGCAAAGCTTTCCAGCACACAGTTTGTTTTTGGTGGCTGCTGAGTGTGGAGCTGGTGGTTTTGTGAGAGCATCTGTGCCCCGAGGTCCCATCTGTGTGTGTGAGATTTAACTGGGAGTCCATTAGCGACACCAATCCCAGCCTTGTTCGTCCCTTATGTGCATAATTTATCTGGTTTGCTTACAATGAATTTCGCAGAGACTGTTTCTCTCCCTGCAATACCCCCCTGCTTCATTAGCAGTAATTGCCTTTCTTCCCATTTTCCAGTGGATCAGCAGTTCAGACAGACTGAGGGCAATTGTTCCTTACACCACTTACTCTACTCTGCCAGACCTGAGGAAGGCACCCTGTGCTCCAAAGATTTGGGGATTGTCTCAGGTGATCCAGCAAAATATATGGGGCACCTCATCAGCTGTCAGCAGCTGGGACCAGGATGGGCTCAGCCACCCATTTTAATTGAATTCTATGCATTTTTTTTCCTTACAGATGTGGAAATATGGGGTAAATTTCCCTTGGGAATGAAATAAATCTCTGTAATTAATTAATTAAACTTTAATACCAGGCTAAGTAAAATGTTTGCAGCCTGCTTCTGTGCACTTGAATATACAACTTTTCACAAGGGTAAACCAACCAAAGAAGTATCTGAATGACTCCCTCTCACAAAGAGACATTTGATATTGGGACTGCATTTTGAAGACATAAATGTCTTCATGGCCTGAGGAGACCATTTCCTGTAGCATTTCCCTCTTCACTAGAAGAAGAAGGGAAATGTCTGTATTACAGTATGAATCTCTAATTTCTTGCAAAAATCATCCGAGTTAAGATCAAATAAATGGCAGCCGTGCATAAACTGAGCAAAGAGCTGTCATAAACCTTGGTATTTGTTTCACCTGGCTGTGTGTGATCTGGGTGACACATAGGTCCCTGTGTGCTGAGGAAGTCCTGTTTCCCCTGGCACTCGAGTTTGACAAGACACAACACGGATGCAGTTTGTAAAACAGGAAGAAGCCTTGGCTGTTTTGTCTTACCTTTTTCAGAAGCCGGGGCAAGGTCAATAAAACTTCGACATTTTTCACCTTTAAAAGAAAAGGATTATTTTAGGAGACAGAAGGTGGTTGGTGTTTCTCTGCCTCCTCTTTCTGACTGGGGTTCCTGCCCTCACTCCCACTCCAGTCTCTACAGGGAAATGGGGTTGTCTCACACTGGGGACAGACACTTCCCTGGGCCTCCATCCTGCCCAAACCTGCTGTGCCCAAGGGCTAGAATTCCCTTAGGATGCAGTCCCTTCATCAGGAATATGGGTTTTAGGGAGTGAAGAAAATCATTCTTTGCTGGCTGAGTCCCTGCTGGGTCAGTTTTCCCGAAGCCAGCAGCAGTGCTGGACTCCAGAGGGAGTGACACAAGGAAAAACACCGCAGAGGGATGGCACTGGGGGGCACAGAACTCTTCCTTTGACACTTTTGCCTTCCTCCTTCTCATCATCAGACAATGGCTGTGCCCCAACTGTGACACAACCTCCCAGTGCCAGGGAGCAGTGCCACGGGCACAGAGGTGTCCACAGAGAGATGTGACAAATGTCACTAGGACAGACAAAACCTGAAGCACAAAGAAGCTAAGCAATTGTATAAACATTAAAAAATATGTTTAAAAAGCAGGTAAATGCCATGCTGTGAGCTTCACAACCTGTGCCACTCCCTCTGCTCCACTGTACATTAAACTCTCTCTGTTTAGGACTCCACCTCTGGTTTTGCAGGCATTCTTGAGAGGCATCTGAACAGGAAATGTATCTTAAGGGTGGATGCTTTGACCTCTCTTTCTACTTCTTTAGATAATCAAAGATCATAAAAGAATTCCTCTGCCCTAGGTGCATCCATCCACCAAAGGTATGTGTTCCCTTTGATGTGAGGTGCTCCAAGGTGCCCTGGCATGTCTGCCAGAGGTCATGGAGAACAATCCATATTGCCCTTTAAGGCTTTAATTAATGCAAAGGCAGCTATAAGACTAGGTTGGTTTTTCCTTATTAGCTTTCCTAATTTTTAATTGTAAAGTTCAAAAGACTAATTTAGGAAATGTGAGCCATTAAAAAAAAATAAACAGTGAAATGCCACAGTGATGGTGAAGTCAGTGTGTATTTTTTTCATATTTGTAATTAAGTACATGTGAAAACCAATATAAAATGTTCACCTTTCTGGTGTCCTTGTTGGCAGGGTTGAGATAAATGTAATCATTCAAATCATAGCTGTGCTGATATAAAAATCTATTATTATAATGCTATTATTGCTACTTTTAATTTCCTTTTTGCAGTTTTAAGTCTATGCTAAATACACTGAGAGGTGATGTGTACATAGTCTGTAATCTGTGTAAATTGCTATAAAAGAAAAGGTTCACTTGACACTGAAATGAACATTTTGGTATCTCCATGGCAGGGGAAGGATTTCTCCTCTGTGAATCCAGAGCACAGTTAAGAAAAGGCAGTGACACTTGGCTTGTGAAAGCACCATCTCTGTTTCCAAAGAGCTGGGCAGGGCAGGCTGTATCTGAGCAGAAGGAACGTCAGGTGAGTGAGTTATTAAGTTTTGGGGAAGACAGACAGAAAGACAAGTGATGGATCACAGAAATTGCCAGCCCTGCACACCTCTTGTTCAGCCTCCTGTGCAGAGCAGGGCTGGGACTTTTCCCACCCAAATCCTGAAATGCTCCAAGGATGCTGATACCATTTTTAGTGACTCCAAGGATGGAGTTTCTCCCTGCTCTGGTCCCAGGCACCACCCTTGTGGAGAAGTCTCTGCGTATTCCCAACCCAAAGTTCTGAAGCTGCTCTGGCTGGTTTGTAGCCATCCTTTCTCTATTTGTAGGGATATGAACAAGACCAGCTCCCCCAGCTATTTTTCACACATGATGCACTTTAGGCCCCTGACCAAGAAATCCAGAGAAATAGTTGGACTTTAAAAGATACTATGGTGCAAATAGAAAATGTTCTCATCCAGACCCTCTGAGTTTTAGGGTATGAGGTTTTTCAGGAATTTTATTGACATAAAATCAAGGGAATATAGGGAGACTGACCTTTAGATTTGGACTGATATAAGCAGATTAAGCAGGATTTTTCATTCTAACCATATGGATCTGTGGTTTGGGTCTGGTTTTGTGTGGTTTTTTTTTTTTTTTTTTTTTTGTCATGAGG
>VZRZ01011485.1:2068968-2215387 GCA_013398175.1 Climacteris rufus | reverse complement strand
TTTGTTTTGTTTTTTTTTTTTTTTTTTTTTGGTCAGAGGTAAGCTATTACTTTTATCACCTGGCTTCAAGCTAACTGGCTGTCATTGACAATCCCTCACCTGTGGTTACAGCAAACCCAAAGCCATCTTACTGGAAACCTTTAACAAATACCTGACTTTCCAGCATGTTATCCCCAGACAGGCAAAGGGGAAGGGAATTTGCTACTGCACAAACTGCACAGGCTGCTCTGGGAGCTGGTGGTGCCTTTCAGACACCTGGCAAGGGGCAGAGCTCCTCTGATGTTACCAGGGCTTGGCTGCTGGTGCCTGGGCTGCAGGACAGTGTGGAGAGGGTGCTCACAGGCTATTGGGAACAATGTGCATCCTCTTCCTCCCTCAAACCATCTTGCCCAGAACACCATCTCTCCCTGTGGTGAGGCCTCCACTTTAAATAATATGGACAGAAAATGCTGGAATGTCTAGAAAAGTCCGTGGAGCCATAGCACAGAGAATGGGCATGGACTGGAGACAGAGAAGAGCCTGGAAGGATGTCAGCTCACTTCCACGCCTGGATTGTGCCTGGCTTGCTGCTGAAGGTCGTGGTAGGAATTGCACAAGCAGTCCCTGACACTTCCCTTCCTTGTTCCTGTTGCTGGAGCACTGGAAAACCCTCCTCCATTTACAATGGTAACCACTGGTGGTATTTATAAACCACATCCACACTTCCACATGCAGACATGCATCTCACTGAGAACTGAAGATGTCAGCAGTGCTTTCACTGTTCCTCTTAGGATTTATTCTAAGTTATTTTTGGGTATCTTGTATAACTGATCTCTTAAGCCCTCTTAAGTTTAATTTTAGACTTGGCAGAGTTTATCCTGCTGTGCTGTCCTTTTCCAGATGCATCTTCTCCTCCTAACCAGGCTCCTGGAGAGTCTTTAGAGAATACAGAAAAGGATGTTTAGAGAAGCAACAAGAAAAGTCTCTAGGATTCAATCCCCTGAGAGTCCTGCCTTCACCCATTTGTGGCTGTGATTCTGACTGAGAAGAAAGCCAAGGAGTGATGATCTCTCCTGCACTTCACTAACACAGAAAGAAGAGGTGGGACCTGGTTTGAATTCTCTGCACTTCCACTCAGGAGCAGTGGCCATGAACTGTGCACGTGAAGCTCAGCAGTGACAGGGACCTGCTGGAGGCTGAGGAGAGAGGACTGAACCACCACCTAAATGTCCAAAAGCAAAGCACTTGGTACCAGCTTCTTCTGTGGCTTCCCAAGGGTGAGGTAGAAACATCATCTCTGCAAGTCCTTGCAAATGCACTCCCTCCTAACCAGGCTGGCTCTGCAGGGCTCAGCTCTGTCTCTGCTGGGCTTTCCAAGAAGGGGACATGGGTCATGGGGCCTGCAGCACTGGGAACTAGCAACAGACCAAAATTTATCACTGGTTTTCTCTAATTAATCCTGATTAATTAATCTAATCCTGTATATGTGCATGTCTATGTGTATTTGTAACATGCTAGGGAACGTCAAGCTGAAGCAGCCAGAGAGTGGGAGGAGACACATCTGGAAAGACTGAGCTGGTGGGTGGAGAAGAGTCTTGAGGTGGTAGAGATAATAGATGCAGAGCCCATGCAAGCATCTGAGGGACACCAGTGTGATGTGCTTGTTCCTCTCCAGCAGGAAGGGGCAGGGATGTTCCAGCAGGGTCTGCACCCCTGGACAGGCTGAGGGGGAGAACTGAGCTTGGTGCTGGGGGTGATGTTTCTGTGGGTGCTGGTGGAGGCACAGCTCTCTCTGGAGGGTCTGTGTGGTCAGACATATCAGTGTCATGCTTGCACACGTGTGTGTGTGTGTGTGTGTGTGTGTGTGTGTGCTTGAACACATGCCCAGCCTGAATGGGGAGGAGCCCAGCAGCAAGCAGAAAAGAGAAAAGGAATTCCCTGAAAGTCCCCGGGCTCAGCTTCCCAGGAGCAGGCTCAGCATTCCCTCAGACAGGCTCCCTGGGACTTCTCCCATCTCGTGCCGGTGCAGCTGAGGAATATCCCTCAGCTCTGCAGGGCAAAATCTCTCCAGCTCCACAGTAGTTTCTAGTGAAGAAAGCTCAGCTCTGTGATTCTGTGTGTTCTTGGGAAACAGCTATAAGAAGGTGTGGATTTGATCACTGCATCGCTGCCAGGGACACAGAAAGTTGTGGCAGCAAAAGGAGATGACGTCCCTATCTTGTTTGCAGCACGAGGCCCATACTCTTTCTCCTCCTTCTGTTGCTCACAACATGCTGGGAAGTCCTGAGTTTCCACGCCTTGTCATGAAATTTGTCTCCTGCCTGCAGTAGCAAACCATTTGAGGAAGGAGCAGAAGGCTGTGCAGGCCAGGCCTGCTGTGGCAGAGCTGTGCCCAGGGCAGGTGGCTGGGCTGGGGAGAGCAGGGCTGTGGCAGGGAGGGAGGAGGCACTGCAGGACAAGGAGCTGCACAGCGTGGAGGGGTCACCCATGGGTCCTCTCACCTCAGGCAGGGCCAGTCCCCAGCCAGCTCCCTTTCCCTGCAAAGTGGAGGAGTGGGGCTGCTCCCTTCCCTGCTCCACTGGAGAGTCCTGCATCAGCGTCACACACACTTTGTGACTCTGCTGAAGGTAAATCCTCACACCCTCCTTGGGCACAGTTCAGGGACAGCTGTACCTCCCTAGCCTGAGCAGCAATTTCACAGCCTAAGTTCCCCCCAAGATCAATGCTGCCAGAAAACCGAGACAAACATCTCACAGAACCATCAGGTCGCACATTTTGCTGACTCTGGGCACCTGGGTTGCCTTCCCTGCTCTGCCCTGCCCTGCACACCTTGTCCTGGGCACATCACTCATGCCTGGTGTGGCTTCCAGCACGGAATTCCTCTATGGGCCTGTGGAATTAGAGAGCTGCACAGGGCCACTGAAAGGTGCACAGCGCTTGGCTCTGAAGCCCAGCACACAGATGTGCATCCAAGCCCTGGGTGCAGTCACTGCGGTCCCTCTGCTGTCAGCCTTTGTGTCACCCAGGTGTGTTCTGCTCCTTCTCCCACCCAAAAGGAGTGCTTTGTGTGCTCCTGTCCTCAGGACCTCACACTGCCCCGTGCTGCTTGGATTTGGCTGGAGGATGCCTCAGCAACCTGGGGGTTTAGGCTGCAAATCAGCAAAAGGGCAGAGAAAACATGAAAAAAAGCTTCAGCTTCAAAACAATATTCTGTTTCTAACATGGCTGTCATCAGAGCAAAGACCAGGAATTGATGTTCTGGATCTTACTTCTTGGTGCCACATTCTCGAGTTCTTTCCTCCCTGAGCTGGGGATAAATGCCTCATTAATAATGAGAAGTGCAAAATAAAAACAACCCTGAAAAATCCTTTGCATGTCTTGCAATGACACGGTTGGAAAATATTCTAGTTAAATAAATTGACTTAAAACTTAAAAGGAATCCGGTAGCTCTGGCTGAACTCCGTTGTAACTCTGCTTTTTATCTCGCCAAAAAAAAAAAAAAGGAAAAAAAAAGAAAGAAAAAGCTGTCTGTATCCACTTACTCTGCATAAAATTTTACGAGTTCAAAAGTACAGTTATGATGGAAATTTAAATGATTACATTTCCTTTAAACAACATTCCCTTTTAGTAACACCCTGGCTCCCAGCCTACGACAGACAAGGTCCCTTTTTTTTCCCACTAGGCCCTAACAAATCTTTATCTCTCCAATTATATCTGGAGTCATGTGATTCTGATGAGATCCCACATCATCTACTGAGAGCAAAATCATTGTAATTGTCTAAAAAAAGATGTAGTCCTCAAGGGATCCCAGCCTAGACGAGACTGAGGACTCCAACACAACTTCAGTGAAAAAAAGTACTACATAAGGGAAAATACAGGTTAATGGGCTTGAAACTGAGTTGTATCAGGTTAATTACCAACTGAAATATTCAAACTTTGATTAAAGTGTTCTCAGACAGAGCATTTAATTGACTTTTTTTCCTAATGAAAAATTGAGTGTTAATCTGTAAAATCAACATTTTCCAGTTGACCCTGTTGATTTTTCTGGAGTGATATTTTCTTCAGGAAAATAAATGAGTTCATATAGAACTGCACTAAAATATGTCTTGAACTACACAGACTGTTGTCTTCTCTCCCTCTGACAGCTGCCATTCATTGCTGCTGCCCATCCACATTTCTGCTACTGCTAAATAACACGGGAATTTGCCCAGTTTCTCAGTGGTAACTCACAGTCTGTATCGCCTTTGGGACTGTTTTAAAATCTGAATGCTGTACTGCTGTTCTCTTTCAGCAAACCCAATCCCTTAAAACTTCCTACGTTTGAAAGTGGAAAAATTAAAATCTTCCCACTTTTTCATGTCAGGCATGCACTTTTCCTTATTTTGCATATTCCCAAAGAAATGTTACTAATTTTATGAGAGAGGTCCCGTTCACACAGTGGGTTCCCTCTTGGTTGCTTGGAGCAGGAGGGAGCTGTGCAGGGCAGGGAGTGTGGGCAGAGCTGGGAGTGCTGTTGGTGCTGCCTGGGACTATGCCATGGCAACTGCTTTTTCCAGGCTGAAACTCTCCCTGATGTGAAAAACCTTACACAGTATCTGAAAGCAAACATCTCCACAGGCTGCTCTCAAATCATGTCTAATTGAAACACAGCCAAGTCACAAGATTCAGCTGATTATCTTGGTAAGACCTGAAGGATGTGTACACACATCCATCATTTGGAGAGCTGGAAAATAATTCGGATTTCTAAGTGATTGTGAAAATCAGGGAAACAGCAGTGCTGAGAGAGGTTTTCAATGATTTTGGTGTCAAATTGGAGCTGACTTCATTAAATCAAAGAGCCCTGAATTACTTTAGGCATTTGAAGCCATGGAATGGGAAGGGAAGGGTCATCCCAGAGGTGACCATCTGCCACACCATGCTGACCCTGAGCCAAAGTAAATATGCTGAAATAAACTCGATATAGGCAATCCAAGATCTGGGGGACACCCAGAAAACTGTGAAGGACTAAAAACAATGCTCTTCACACAGGATGTGGCTGCTGTATGTCCCTCACTGCATGAAGTCTTGCCTTCTCCTGTCCCCCCGTGCCTGCACTGGCTGCTCCATCCGGGCTGGTGACTAAAATTATCAAAGGAGTAAATAACCCATAAGGCCCTAAAGACCTGGGTGTAGAAGAAATGTTACATAGCTCCCACTCCTTCCACATATTAGCTTTGGATCAATGTGGATTTTCTCTTGACCATGCCAGTGCTTCACTCCAGGTAATGCCCAGCCAGAGTGTTTGTACTGTACCTGTGTCCTGCCTCCAAAGAGGAAAGTCACTGACAGCAAAGGAAAGTTCCTTTCATGGGTGGGATTACTCCAGAAAATGAAAACTTCAAAAGCTGACATGTACCAGACTGGAGGGAAAGAGATCCAGGGCAGAGCCTGGCACTGATGGCACAGCACATCACTGGGAACAGGAGTCCTCAGGCTGAGCTTGGAAGAAATGCAGGTGCTGGTCGGTAACAGACAAAGGCACTTCTGGAGGGGAGAGGACCTGGAATGTCAGAGCCTGTACTACATCCACCTGTATTTCTTCTCCAGAGTTAACACCATAACAGAATTTCTTCCCTGGTTTGCCCATCTCTCTGCCCTCAGTTCCTCTTAGCCATTGCAATTTAGGCTGCCTGTTTCAAAGTGAACTCCAAAAGCTTCTTCCCTCTGTCCTATCAGTTGCTCAGTTGGTTTTTGGGTTGAGGTGCCCTGTTTTTCCAGGCAGGCATCCCTGACTTGGAGTATGGAAATCGAGGTAAATTTAACCTTTTCTCCAGACTTTAAAGGAAGTGAACTGCAGCACACTGCAATTGAATATACAATGTTTGAAATCAAGGGGAAAGATGTTGCTTGCATTTCCTCTTGTGAACATTATTTCCAAGCTTGTACCTAATAGCTTTGAAACAAATTCTCATTCATTGTGTTTTGTCTGGCCATGTGATGCACAGTGAAATCAGGCTGTGATGTGTTTTTTTGGTTTCCAAATCTAGTGGGTTTCGACATGGTGGAATGGCTCTGCTTCTCCATTGATTTCCCACACTGTAAGCATGGTTTGAATCCTTTTCACCACCAAACGTAGCCAAATGGAAGGTGGAGCACATTAAAGTGAGTTTTGTTTGCCTGTGACTATTCTACAGACCATGTAATTCCATAATAACAACATCTGTTTCTTATTACTCACTGTCCTCTCCGTTCATTTCCAGGCTGGATCAGCTAAGATTTATATTGCCTTTATGTTTACCAACAAGAACACTGAATGATATTACACCATTTTCTGACTAACAGAGGGTCCTGCTAGAAGCAGCCCTGTTCCTTGGTATCCAGGTTTTCAGCTGGGATAGAGTTAATTTTCTTCCTAGTAGCAGGTACAGGGCTGTGTTTTGGGTTTAGGATGAGAATAATGCTGACAACACACTGGTGGTTTGGTTGTTGCTGAGCAGAGCTTACCCTGATCAAGGACTTTGCAGTGTCTCATGCTCTGCCACTGAGAGGTGCACAAAAATCCAGGAGGGAGCATGGCCAGGGCAGCTGACCTGAGCTGGCCAGTGGGGTATTCCATACCAGAGAATTCTATGCTCAGTATATAAATTGGGGAGAGTTTATTTGGAGCTGCCAATTGCTGCTTTGGGATGGGCTGGGCATCTGTGAGCATCTGCATTGTGCAACACTTTGGGGAGGGTGGGGGGGATTATTCTCTCTTTCCCTTTCTCTGTATTTTTATCATCTGTTGTTGTATGTTACTTTATTTCAATTATTAAAGTGTTCTTATGTCAACCCACTGGCTTTACCCTTTCTGACTCTCCTCCCCATCCCCCTGGGGCAGGACTGAGTGAGGGGCTGGGCAGTACTCAAATCAGCTGGGGTTAAACCACAGCAACCTGTATGACCCAGTTTGGAGATCTGTCAGTCAGCCAGTCCTTCTAATTCCATACAAGGAAAGTTTTAACATCAGGATTGAGTCTGGTGTAATTTAAAAACCGTGGGGATACCATGATGATTGATCTTCCATCCCATATGTATTTCCTTAGCCCTGAATGCATCTGTTCATATTTTGCACTGACACAGGAGTAAGGCATCTCAGTTCTCTTTGAAATCCAGGACCTGTGTTAATCTTCCAGTGCTTTGAAGTTTATCCCATTTACAAGGAGCTACCAGAACTCCTCAGATGTTTCCTTTAAGGCTACTGGGTGAAATGGCTGAGGACAGACACATCCAAACACTTGTGAGGAAGAGCAACATATCAAATAAGGAGTAGTTAGCAGCCTGCTCCCTTACTGTGCTCTGAGGCTCAGCCTGCAGGGACTTTATATCCACGTTTTATGGATGATAGATGTTCACACAGCTGGTCTGCCTAGCAGGATCAGGAGGACCTAAAATCCAAAACTCCCAGAGCACCGCAGACACAAAATATCCCCAACATCCTATAAAAACCTGAATGTCTGTAATAAAGCCATCACCACCACAGAAATCACAGCTATCATGTACCACATGAAGGGAGCAAGAGTCCTCCCGAGGAACACCAATAAATCTGTAAATTCCTATGGCCAGGCCTATCTCATCCTGAAAGCAAAATACCAGGGATTTGTTAGGAGGAGTTCACAAGTGCTTTTCTGAAATGGATCCTTCCCATGCTGTAAAGGAAGGCAAAAATCTGTTACTCTCCCTGTTATCTAGCCTGAGGGAGATTTCCCTTCTGATCCCAAATTAGATCATCAGTTTAATGTTCAGTTCATGAGCAGCCATACCAATTAGATCCTGAGATGCTGTAATAATGCCAGTGCAGCCTCCTCACACACTGCCTCCACCTGGAGCCAATTTCTGTGCTACACACAAGGCATTAAATCCTCTGGAAAACGTGATGGGCACCAAGTCAGCAGCTATTTTTTCCTTGGCTCCCACCGGTGCCCAGCAGCCACCCTGGAGCAGGGATGTCACGGAGCAGACACGTGTGAGCCAGGGAGGCAAGAGGGCTCCTCCAAGAGCTGCTTTAGACACCAACACATCATCTGTGCAGGACTCACTCCAAGCTTCCTCTTGCCAGAAGTGTTCCTCTTCTCTCCTACAGCTCTTCCCGTGGCTTTGGAAGCCTCCATTTCAGCCCCTGGTTTCCTTTGCTCACACTGCCCTCTGTGGAGGTGAGGTCCAGACACACTCTCTGGGAACATAGCCTTGGATTGGCATTTCTTTGTCTCAATGATGACTTACTTAAGTCATATTATTTTCTTTATCTTTATCTATTTCTTTAGATTTTTACACGTGTATATGTGTAAGGTATCACCACATGCCCTGTAGCTCTTCCATCTGTTATACTAAATAGGACCAGCTTCCTTTTCTTGAAGCAGATTCTCTTTTCTATAACTACCTTAGAAATCCCACTCTGTATCTGTTTCACCTTCCCCTTTTTTCTTACCATGTCTGTGCATGGTGGCATTTACAAAACACACGGGTGTTGCCTGTGGTGCTGATATTTCCCTAGAATAACCTTTTCTTTATGTCACAGCACTTGGCAGCTCCCAGTCACTCCATGGACAAATACTGGCCCCAACTTGGTTCTTATCTTCCCCCTGCAATTGATAACTACCTGTGACCTCACAGAGCTTTAGGCCTTGGCATCTGGTGCTTTTAACTTTCTTTAAAACGTAATGCTGTTCTTACAACTCTATCCAGCTCACATTTGCAGTTATGCAGAAGCAGCTCCCCCCTGTAATGCCAATATTCCCAGATTTTATGTCACAGCGTACGTAAGAAGGACATTCAAAGTAGGATTATTCTCTTCAAATTAAAATTTCTGTGGTAGGAATTGCAACATCTTAGACAGATTCCCTTTTGGCCAATGAGGCAAACATGTAATCCCAGGGCTCAGTTCATCCCACAGCAGGAGCAATGTAATCTCCCCAGGGAGTGCTCACTACTCTCTGCTGTACTGATGGTGTTGGTCACTTTAGGCACAGACACCTACATTTGCTGATGTCCGTGGGTTGGCTGTAGGATTCATCTTGCCTTTATTTTTTTAAGTGACACAAATTGTATCCCTAGTTCTTTTTTTCCTAGATCAGAATCAGTCCCAAAACCAAATTTGAGGACAACTAGAAATATCTGATCTCCATTGTGATAATTCTCCCCTTTGTGTTACTTGCCACAGTCTCCTTGTAAGACTGTTCTTTAGTCAGTTTACAATCTATTTATCCCCATGATAATCAATAAAATAAAGTAAGTCTGCAGCATGAGGTCATGCAGAAGGTCTGCCTGCTTCACTGTCTTGGTGGCATCTCCAGTGTCAGATATCTAGGGAAGAATGAAGGGGTGGGCATAGGGTGATTCTGCTCCTGTGCTCCCCTTGTCACACCAGTACTGCAGCAGTGGTCTGCGGACTTCCCAGTCAGGGATTGCTCTCAAATCATCCTGTCAGTAACAGGAATGAATGTTTCCTCCCTGGATCCCTGCAATCCCCAATTTTGGCCTTCTCACCATTCCCTGGCAGGGAGTTCTGCAGGAAGGAGTGTTTGTTTTTGTCCTTTATGCCTTTTTGCTCACAAATCATGGAAGCAGTCAATGACATGTGTTGTCTGAGCTCTGTCACTGCCACCTGATCCCCACCACTATCACATCTCTGTGCACTGGGCCTTCCTTCCAGCCTGGAGCTCAGGCTCAGGCTGCTCAGCCCTCCCCAGTGTGGGAGCCTGCCTGCATCTATTGCTTCTTCTTACCATCCTCTGCTCTCTGCAGCTCTTCTGTAGAGAATTTTCAGTGGGACATTCCATCAAGTGCTCTTTTGTAAATCCACAGAGGCTTGGTCTAATGCATTACCCTTGTCTGAGAAGTGATTCATCTTGTTAAAAGATTTACTTTTAATAAACCCGTACCTTTGATAAAACCCATTTGTTGCCTTGCACTGAATGCTTTCCATGAAAACTGTCCTAAGATTCCTGGGTCAAGTGGCCTGTACGGTTTTTTCCACTCTTCTTTAAATATAGTGATGTACAGATTCTTGCTTCAAAACCTGCATTTTCATATACCAATTATTTCAACATCCTCAGATGGAGATTATCCCAGCCCCCTGGGTTCAGCTCCTCTAGCACTGGAAATTTTATCTTTAATATAGAGCTCTACCTCCTCAATTCCTTTTACCACTCTTTCCTTCCTAACAATTTATAACTAGCAATTTTTACATTCCAGTCATGCGAATAAACCTGCCAGGTTTCAGTCATGCCAATTATATTGTATTTCTCATAATCCAGCAAGAATTCCCAAGTCCTCTTGCTTTTAATTATACACTCACAAGGTACTTCTGCCCAGTCCCTCTCTGGACAGCCACCTGTGGTGAATCACTGTGATATGCTTATTATCACAGGGGGGTGGGGGAGAAAGGTGATGCAGAACCACTCTGGAGCTGTGAAAGGCTTTGGCAAGTTCTGGTCTTTATATGTTACAGATTTACTCATTTCTGCAGGGTAAACCTCTCCTTCTCTGGCTGCTTCTCAGGGTGCATTCAATGCCCACACTCCTGGCCCATTTTGATGCATCTTTACATCCCATCTAAATTCCACTCTTCCATTTACTCCTTCAAGAGTGCTGAGGAATAGGTGGCATAGAGCACACAAAGAGCTACAGACCCCTTTCCCTCACAGAAAATCAATCCAAACCCACAAAACAAGCCATGCATACCCATTCCTGGTCTGCTGACTTCTATGGAGCACGGTGAGCATCATGGAAAGGCTCACTGTTTATTTAATGGGCCAATATTCTTAAAAGGCAACTGGGCAGGTGCTTTTTCTCTCTGACTGTGGATGTTAATACTGAGATTGTCTGTTCATTGGCAACTACATCAGGGTCTGAGTTCATGTTTTTTTTTCTATTAACGTCAAAGCAAACACACTATTGAGCAAAACCGACTGACTTGTTATTGCCTGCCAGCTCTCAAACTCCTCTGTTAGGATATGATATGCCACCTCACCTACTTCATGTGTTAATTTTTTCATGGCAGGTATATTCTTTAGTCATGGAATCCATCAACTGGTTCACCACTGCTGCTATCAGTGCATCACTTGTCTGCTGCCTTGTGAGGTGCCTTGTAGCACCCAAGCACAGACCTAGACTGAAGATCTGCAACAAAATACCCACACAAAATCACCCTTCAAAAGAAATTAAATGATGGCGAGCTTGGCTCTGAGACATCTGGCCATGGCCAAGGAATTCACAGCCCAGGAGGAGGCCCCAGGTGCAGCGTGGGAGGGCAGAAGAGGACTCATGGCCAGCACAATTTGCAGAGCTTGGAGAGTGTGCTTTAGCTTCATCCCCTCTCGAGGCTGCGTGTGTTGCTCCTACAGAAGGCACCTCCACCTGTGTGGGATCCAAAGCACTGAACCCACTCTGAAAAGAAAAGGCTTTTCCTCTTTTTGGTAGACTGGGATTGAGCACACTTTTGACTCAGAGACTGTGCTAAATAATTACAGGACTCCCCCACCAATGAAATATAAATGCTCCAGTCCCTCTATTCCCAGAGGGGATTCACAATTACATTTCTTAGGTACTAAATGCTTTTTGAATTCCTGAGCTGTCCTAGACATGCTGGATAAAAATAAACTCTAGATTCACAAATTATTTCAGAAATAATCACAGCATTCAATCTCTGTTAGAGCTGTCAGTGGAAAGTAGAAACTGGCAACAAGAGGAAGGCACGCTCTGCTGGGCTCTGCACAAAGTGGATGGCATGCTGCTTGCACCTCAGCCTCTGGAATCTAAATGCACATTGCAGCTAAACGGGGGAAGGAGAAGACACTCAAAATTTTGTTTGCTTGCAGCCTAAATGTCATTTTAGGGCATGACTGAGCGCCAGCCCCTCCAGTCAACTGGAAGCCCTGGAATCCTGCTCCTTGCAGCATCAGCCTGCTGGGAGCTGGTCCTGTTGGCACTACAAGATCTGCTGTGTTGCAGCTGCACCAGTGCAGTGAGCAGAAAGTTTTGACAGTGTGGCTGGAGGGAGAGAGCAGTCAAAAGCCTGGTGGCTAGAGGAAGGATGTGCCTCACAGCTGTGGAAGTTTGGAGGCTCTGGAGGGTTTTGGCAGCACCACGGTCACAGAGAGAGTTCCTGGCGCTCACATGTGCCTGATGGGATCCACCACAGAATCACAGAATCACAGAGTGTGTTGAGTGGGAAGGGACCCACAAGGATCATCAGAGTCCAACCCCTGCCCTGCACAGACACCCCAACAATCCCTCCCTGTCCCTGCTGGTGTTGTGCAAACGCTCCTGGAGCTCTGGCAGGCTTGGTCTGGGACCTGGGCAGCCTGGTCCAGTGCCTGGCCACCCTCTGGGGGAAGAACCTGTCCTGATATCCAACCTAAACCTCCCCTGACACAGCTTCAGGCCATTCCCTCGGCTCCTGTCCCTGGTCACAACAGCAGAGATCAGTGCCTGCCCCTCCTCTTCCCCTCGCTGGGGAGTTGCAGACCACAATGAGGTCACTCCTCAGGCTGCTTAACTTCGGTCATCAGTGAGCCAGGGAGGGATGAGGGGTGGGATGGGAGCTGTGGGATGGAGCTGACCAGGGGCTCTGGCCATATGTTCTGCTGACAAAGGGTGAGCCTGTGAGTGACTGCTGAAGGACTTTGCCTGGAGCAAGGCTGCTGCTGCAGTCACTTCAGTGTGCTATTGGCAAAGCTTTAAGAAAGATTTTATTGACAGTGCACAGTGTATTAAAGCTGGGGATTTTGACTAATTTAGTACACTACTATTTAATACTATTAATACAATTCTTTTTAACACACACACACACACACACACACACACATGACTGTGTGACTTGTGGTACCTACAGGACTGGGGTCAGTAGGTGTGCCCTGGGGGTGTGGTGAGGATGGACTCCTCACAGATATATTGGGTGGGGGGTGTGTGTGTAAGCACAATCCCTGTGCTGCTGCCTTGGGGCTGGCTGGTGCCTCGCTGCCCTGCAGCTCAGATGAAATGATCATCAGTCAGGCTGCAAAAGGCCATGACAACACACTGACAGTCTGGTATTACAAACCCATCAGTCTGACTGAAGACCTGTCAGTTATTTAATGTTGGCACTGTTAGGGACAAATTTAGACCCATGTCCATTACGTTGTTCCTGTCCTCACCAGGAAAAGATGGTAAATCTGAAAGAGGCAGCTGTCTGTCCAAACCAATATATCCCTGTACCTGCCTGGGTTATTTCCAAAGGCTGATCACTCCTTGTCTGCTGACTGAAGAGTACTTTCCTGCAAGTTAGTGTTTCAAATAAGAGCAGCACACCTACAGCTGCCGTGGTGGTGTGGGGAGGGAGAAGCAAACCTTTCTCCCCTGCTTTCACCATAACTTTTTAAAGCTGGCTTCCAACTGTCTCCTGAAATCACCCACTAAACACAGCTTTGTTTACCCAGTACAGAATAGATCACTGTATTTCTCTTCTCCCACAGATAACTCACTTTTCTGAGTGGGCTAGAGTCACACAGTTACAAGTTATCTCACACATAAATCTTGACTTGGAAAGATTTCAATATCTGCCAGAAATATGGGCATCCTTAATTGTGCCAACCCCAGCTAAGATGCTCAAGAAGCCAGAGAGTCTTAAGCTGCTCACTCAGGCTGCTCTGGCCTAAGTTGATTCCCAAAGCAGTAAGACAAATAATCCTTTTTTCTGTGTTTTTCTTTCTAACACCAAGAGGGTTGCTTTGGT
This sequence comes from Climacteris rufus, assembly GCA_013398175.1. Lineage (NCBI taxonomy): Eukaryota > Metazoa > Chordata > Aves > Passeriformes > Climacteridae > Climacteris > Climacteris rufus. The sequence goes on along the minus strand of VZRZ01011485.1, from coordinate 2,201,676 downwards.
GCCCTCATTTCAGCATGGACCTGTTTATTGACAGTCCCAAAGCTGGAGTTCATGAACTTTCCTTTTCTTAACTAAATTGAGTTTTAATGACCAAATAATTCTTCAAGAACTATCCTCAAAAGTACCAGGGAGAATACACAACCCCTTAGGATGAACCAGGCTGTGAGCACTTCTCCACTTTTCCCCATTTGACAGTACATCCTTACAGAGCAGTTCTACCAGGACCCCATAAAGTTCCCATTACCAGAGAGGTTGTGTTCTCAGAGACACAACACATCCATGGTTAACTGTTCCTCTCTCCCAGCAGGGAAGGACCAACTCCCCAGTCCACTCCCCAGGCACTGGCAGGACAGGAGGGAGCAGCCCAGTGAGGAACAAGTCTCCACAATCCTTCATCTCATACTGTGCCACATTTGTAAACTTTATTTTTCAGTCACATAATGTAGAAAAGAGCTCTTAGAAAAGCAGAGTGTGGATGTTAGCTCTACCAGACAGCTCTGGGAGTAGGAGCTGTCAGTTTGCATCTGCTGAGACTTAAATCGGTCCCATGGCAGCTGCCTGCCATCCACCCTCCGGTGTTTTCTTTCTTGGGAAGTGCCAGGCTACAGCAGAGGAAATGAATGCACTGATAAGCTAGAGAGATGTCTTTTTGAGTAGTTTTCAGTAAGTAAATGGCTGAGCAGGGAACAGAAATGAGCTTTCTTGTGCCCAGTTGTGCCCTTTAGCTGCATTTCTCTACTTCAACGAGCACACACTCCAGGAAGGGCTGGCGGGCGGTCATTTGCTTCAGGGACACCAGAAGAGAGGCAGTCTGGGCTACAGCGTGATAAAAACCGTGACCTTTGCGCTCGCCCTGCCACCCGGAGCGCTGTCCTGGGGCAATTGCCATCCGCTGTCGGAAGCCGCCCGAGCAGCGCGGCCGCTGCCCCAGGAGCACCGGGAGGGCAGCGCTGCCCAGCCCGCAGTGCCCGGGAGGGCGGCACGGCTGCTGCCCGCGGAGCCGCTGGAGCTCAGAGCCTGCAGCAGCCAGCAGGTAAACAAGCAAAGCCCCGCTCTGGCAGGAAACAGGTTGCTTTTCAGCTAAGAACTGTTAGAATCCTGCCTCTCTCCGCAGGGCGAATCTGCCCTAAGATACGGCACGGAGCAGCTTGCCCGTGTGCTTGTCACACCGAGGCAAACACAAAGCGACACGGGTTGGAAGGAAGTTGTTTTATACTTACCAGCAGCATTGATATTTTCCTCACAGGAGTACCAGATCCCAGTGTGGAAATACCTGAAAAGGAAGCGGTCATCTCCCGTCTCCCAGCTGTAATGAACCACATTCTGGTTCGTCTCATTTGCAGTCTCATTCCCGCCGTAGTTGAGGCAGTTTGTCTTCTTCTCTTTCCCACAGCTCGGCTTGGGGACCCTCTGTGTGCCCTCACACCAGTGGGTCGTGATAAAAGCTGTTGTAGAGAAGAGGAGAGCCATCAGATTCAGACTCACTGCTAGCAGGGCTCTGCATCTTCGATTTGTCTTCATGGTAAATCCGCCCTCCCTCCCCCTCCTGCTGAGAGAAGAAGTCAAAGGGGTTTGTTTTATTTGGGAGGGGGGGGAGGTTTCAAAGCCTCTCACGATTCAAAATCCAGTTGTCCAGGCATCAAAACTCTGGGCTTCTCGCAGAGCGCAGTGGAAGCGGCGAGGGCAGCGCTGCAGCCCCAGTGCCATGCTCGCCTTTGTGCGCTAGCGGAGCAGCTGCCGGCGCGCTCCCTCGCAGCCGCGGGGCTCCGGCGCTCCGAGGGGCTGGCGGCGGCTCCGTCCCCCGAGGAGGCAGCGCACATCTGCCGGGCCGCCGCACATCGCGCTCCCCAGGGAGCCTCCTCCGCCGGGAGACACCTGCAGGCTCCGGGCTGGCCGTGCCCCGCCGGGGGCTGGGCAGGGGGAGGCAGCGGCGCCGGCCCCGGCCCCGCTCGCAGCCCGCCGCAGCACGCCGGGCTGGGGGAGGCGTCACGGCTCAGTCCCCGAAAGAATTATTATTATTATGTGCGGCCGCCAAAGGCATTTTTCATATCCCACGGGGCAGAGATTCGTCCTGGAGGAGGAGGAGGGATCGAGTGGTACTTTAGCATTTCTGCTCGGAGCTAGAGCAGTAAATCCAGGGTTTGATTCTGCTCCCAGCACGCTGGTGTAAATCTCTCTCTTCAGAGGCTTGCTCTGGCAGCCCCAGAGGAATTCAGCTTCGGAAGCGTGCGATGAGTGAAACCCACATCTTTCACAACACCAAGAGGAGCCCCTCTCCCAGGTTCATTCCCAGACACGGCTCACACAGATGTTCTGGTTCAAGTGGGTCTGGAGGAAATTGTGTAGGTCCCGGCTCGTACAGATGGAGAGAAGTAATTAGAGCAAACCCTGGGCTTTACTCACCAGATGGCAATGCTGTGAGAGCAGGGAGCACTTGATACTTAATATCCCATTTCCAAAGAGAAGTGTATTGCCCTCTCATGATGGTCAGGCTGCTCGCAGTGTTTCTGACCCCTTCACACATTGCTCAGAGCTGCCAGTGAACTCTGAGCGCTGTGAGGAGCAGGGCACCTGAAGCTGGGGCAGGTACAACCCGTGAGACCCCGTGTCCAGCACTGAGGTTGGTCACACTTGTCACACAGCAGCCCTGTTCCTGGGTAGAGGGATGCAATTTTCTGTGCTGAAGAAGCTGTTTGTGTCCCCTGGGCTTTGGGCTGAGTGGTGTTTCCTTCCAGCCTTGCCTGGGCTCCCTGGGAGGGCCGTGGGGATGCTGGTGGCCTCTCAGGGCAGTCCAGCACTGGGTTTCCAGCAAGCCCTGGAAATAACAGCCAAGCAGGCTCACCCCAACAGACAGGACAGTGCTCGTGGACCCCACACGCACAGCTCATCCTGTGCCTGGCTGCCTTGCAGACAGGACTTGCTCTGGAAGCTTCTCCAGCTCCTTGAAGACAGCCAGGAAGGATGAGCTGAAGTTTCTCCTTAAGGCTCCAGGGACCTGGTCCTGCCTTCCTCATGCCCCCTCACAGGCAGCCACTGGATTCTGTTGTGGCTTTTTGGTGCACGTCTTCCATGCCTGGACCCAGCTGTCGATGGCATTTTCCACTATTTATGCACTCCCTTGGCTTTAGTCATTTTGTATTATAAATAAATTGGAAAGTTAATAGAGAACTTCTGTGAGAAAACTCACAGGGCTCTGTGAGAACAATGGTGATGGCAACTCTGCCAGGCTGGTGAAACAGCTTTGTACTGCAGACCCTTCCCTACCCAAGGGCCTTCCCCTTGCCCCCTCCTGCCTGATGAGAGCCCCCTCCTCAGTGCCAGGCTTTCCCCAGCAGTCTGCACTAGCAGAGTGCCTCTCCTTGTCTTTTTGAAATTCCATATCACTTCTGCCTGTTCCATCCCTTTCAGCATTACCTCTTGCAGCCCAATAATCAGCATTATTTCCTTGGTTTTAATTGCATGCAAGAAATGCAGACAGTAGCTATTTAGAGGACCACAGGATTATTGCTTCAATTATTTTTATATTGCAGGGCATTTACTCAGTAATGCATTTGTGTGTTCCTGTGTTTCTCAGGGTTATCCACTTGCTAAAAGGAATAAACAAAGCACTTGAAACTTTGACAGAAAGCCTTCACAAGAAAGCTAGTGCTATTCTTCAGGACTGTCTTTCAAGTGGCTGCCAGCATCTGAATCATCACACTTCTCCAAGTGTGAATACAGGTGTTTACAGCTCTTTTCTCACAAATCTTCTTTATCTTTTGCCCTGTGGGTTGTTTGTTTTTTGGCTGCAGCACCAACATCTGCACACTCTGCTTCTCCCCATGCCCATCTCTTTAAGAGGTGGGCATCCACGAGTTTTGTTGTCCAGGATAATTTTGTCTTCTTACGTTTTGTTTTTACTCCTAATCCTAACAGATACTTCTATTTCTGTTCTTTATCTTCTTCATTCTTGGTTTCAGGCTGACAGACCTGCTGGGAACAGACATAGTGGCAGTATATTGAAAAGAAAAAAAGGCAAAATAAAGCAGAAGTTTGGTTCCTTTTGTCATACAGAGCTTTTAGAATTTTAAGAATTTAAAAATATTGAGCATGAAGTAAAGTATGCTCAGTCAGAGAATTTTTTAATATGAATAGTTTCCTTTCTCCTAAAGGAAGTGAGGTTTTGTTTTTTTTTCATTATTAGACTCCTCTGGCTGCATAAGCTGGGATTACTCGAAAAGAAGGAAACTGTTCTGGTCTATACTCATGATGTAATACTCCAACAACTTCTCTTTATATAATCTTTGTTTATCAGATTTGTTGGGTATAAAAATGGAAAGATCATACATATGTTGCAGAAGGCAGTTTAGATGTCTGGATTAAGTAGTATTTATGTGGTATTATCTTTAATGATAAAATAGAAAGGTTTGAATGCTATAGAGAAGTCGTTTTCATGTTGTGGCTGCAAGAATCTTTAAAACCCTTTTCAGAGCAATAACTTTTCTCTGATACTATGAGCAAAACTACCTTCACAGGTTATAGCTAAACCCCTTTTCCTTTAGTATTTCTTACAAGATCAGTGTAAATTGTTATTACTCGGTATTTACTCGTCTACAAAAAGAATTTGACCCAGAGGATTTAAAATAATGATAGCTTTTGCAAAGGAACCTTTCAATCAGGCTCTGTTTTTCACTAGTGGCAAACAGAAGCACCATTCACTGAATGAGATGAAGCCCTGCTTTTGGGTCCTCTGGTGATGATGGGGACGTGCTGAGCTCAGCCTGGGTGTTTATTTGGCACCAGGGGTGTCAAAAGCCTGGCATTATATGGGGGGTTTAAATCAACATTTAAAAAACCCTATAGCTTTTATTTAAATTCCCATTTTTTACAGTTCTGTCCTCCTGGGCTTCCTCATGTGTTTTTGTCCTTTTCAGCTGTCACTGGGCTGCACTTCCAGGCTCCTCCTGCCACTTTGGACTGGCCCTCTCCTGTCAGCTCATCTTTGCTTCTCCTCAGCACCACGGAGCCCCAGAATTCACTCGCTCAATTCATTAGTCTTGCAAGTGACTCAAAATCTCATTTTCCAGTCAGAATTTTCCTCCCTTGACATAGAGCTCTGCACAGCCCATCTTTCTCTTGTTCTCTTCCCATGGTAAATATGAATTACTGGTGTGCCCCCAATATACCTCCTTCATCTCCACTCTGTCCAGCAAAATGGCAAGTTTCTCCTTACCTCAGCCACTTAACCGGCTTCATTTTTGTATTTGGAGAAGAGGGTTGGGATGGAAGTGCTCTACATATTTCCCCCAGATTGTGTTACTCAACTGTGCACAGTTTGTGTTCTCTGCACTCCAGGCTCAGGCTCCCTTTTGCAGTTCTCATCCCGGTTTTTATCTTTTTCTCAGAGCTCTGACCCAAAGCAGCCTGTGTTCAGCAGTGATGCTTAGCACTCTGAGCACACAGACTGAGCTCTACAGTCCTGTTCATCCCAGGGATGCTGCTGAGAGACAATCCTGGTTTCCTTACAGAAATGAAGCCCTCAGCAAACGGGCAGCCCTGCTGGGGTCCTTGTGAAGGTGGGCTGAATGTTGATACCACAGGAAATCTTGGTCTTCAGTTTAACTTATGATTGGAGTGTGCCTTTCATGTGCTTTGCTTGTGGGCATGTAGTCAAGGACAAGCAGATTGCTCAGGAAATTCTCCCTGTTCCTAAACCAACCAGGCAAAAAATGGTTTCTGACAGTACTGTAGCAAAGACCTTTAGTAGTCTTGACAGAAATAAAAGTGGTAAAGCAAACTGTGGGTTCTCTCATAAAAATTTCCTTGGTCCAGGGTCACTGGGCAGTAGACAAGACATCCCTGACTGCCCTCTTCAGAGGAGCTGCTCTGGATGTTGTGATCAGTTGTCAGCATTGCTCATCCTTGCCTGGACACCAGGGCTGTGCCACAGGCACTCTCCTGTCAGAAACAGGGTCCCTGCAGCTCCCTGAGCCCCAGTCTGTCCCAAACAGCATCAGATCCATCACCCAGCACCACTCTCTGTGTAAAAACTGGGTGGCACTGGGATGCCAACAGATTGGTACTTATCTGCTATCTGCATTTAATTCTTCCAGCAGCTGGTGGAGAGGAAGGGAGATGAAAAGAAGTGACAGGTCTGAGTCATGTTGTGATTCGTGTCTGGGAGGGCTGACTGGCTGAGTTGCCTGAAAAGCCAGTCCAAAAGGTCATGGCTGAGCAAGCCAGATATTCCTGAGGCAATTCCCAATAGGCCATTTAGATGTGCCCACCTGTGGTGGGAGTGAGTGGAATGTAATGCTATCCTACTTTTGATCCTGAATTAGAAAGTTTTCTGTCTTAGAGTTACAATAATTATTTCCTCACGATCGACAGTTGGATCAGATTAAGATGGAAGTTAAATTATTATTTAGTACTCTTGTAAGGGCTAACTTTGCTCTGATCTGTCTAAAGTATTACAAGAAGTTACAGGCACACTTAAGAAGATCTCTAGAAGCAGAACGCACTTAATTCTTTATTGCTCCAATTAAAGAAGCATTCTTGCACATCAAAGCCTTAATGGCAGCTTGTGAGTCTTTCAATATTCCTGGGCGCCCTGGCCTGGCATAAAAGCAGTCCCAGAGCAAAAGTGGCCACAACAAACAGAGCAATGCTGAGAAATGTCAAAGAGTTCATTACCCAAACATGCTCTTTCATAACCCAGGCATCTGATTTCCATATTCATATAAAGTTATGTATTGTCATATCCCACTGTGCTTTTGGAGGTGCCTAATCCACTAACTACAGATGAATTCATTTATATGACTTCCTTGTTAGTTTTTTTTAAGACATTTTTTCCTTCTCTTATCCATATATTTTTAGGGACAGAAGCTAGAACATTTAAATGTCTGTAGTTTTCAATGTCTGCCTGGCAAAGGAGAAAACAGTGTACATTTGGTGTCATTCATATAAAGAATAATGTTGCTTATTTGAATGTCCATGTCTTTTTCCCCCATAATTAGGATTCACCCATATGTCCAGGCATTTTAAGAGGTAGACTGTGATTTGCAATGAGATTTTAGTTCAGAAAGGGGTGATCAGGCATATTTGTTTGAGCAAGCTCTGTACCTGGAGGTTCATATTTCTGTATATTCTCTGCAGAAATTGGGCCCTGTGCAAAAAGCACTTGGGAAAATAGACTTTACCAGAGTAGAAGAGGCTGCTTATGTACTTTGATGGGGCCATGCAGACTCAGAGGATGAGTGCACATTGTGTCACTGGAGGTGTGTTCCAGGCCAAGGGATCCAGAGCCCCTGGGATGTGCCCATGAGCTCATCAGGGCAGTGGTGCTGAAGGTCAGTGCAAAGTTTGGCTGCCACAGGAAGGCAGGATGGTCAGGTTGGCTCTGGCAGCTGAATGTAACAGGACACTGCACTTGGTGTTCATGGAGACAGAAGCTACAGAACACAGCAAATTTATGCACATGGCCAGCAGGTTTCAAACAGTTTGGTACTAAAGCTCGATTTGAGCAGAAGTCTCTTCCCCAGGAGTACAGCAGAAGACAAAGCAACCAAACTAAAAATCAAGAGATCAATACTAAAAGGAAAACATAGTGGAAAAGAGCAAAGCCAGGTAATTGCATAACTGTTCCGAGGGGGAGAGAAAAGGTCACCAGGCGGATGACAGGCTGGTTCACAGAAAGCTTCTGCCTAGCAGGGGACAGCATTTCACAGTGCATTGCAGGAGAAGTGAATGAGTATGCAAAAGTGACTAAGAAAATGCCAAACTGTCTGAGAAGGCCTGGGTAAGGCTATCCCAAAATGGCACATGGTGTCGTGGTGAGAGACATCCTCTAAACTGCGGGACTTTTGAGACAGCACCAAACTCAGCAGAGTGTTGGGAACAATGTCAAATTTAACAATGAAGTTGTAGCAGATGGCAGAAGAGGGAGTCAAGGCCAGGACTTGGCAGAAAGAGGGAAAATGTTAGCCATCAGCCTGTCTGGAGAGCAGCAGGAGGGAGGAGATATATGAGCAACCTGGAGGATGAGCAGGACACTCAGCAGAATGAAAGCACAGCAGAGAGCAGAGAGGGATTGAGGGGAAGGCTGGTTTGAAGACCACAATGTGATAAAAAGTGTAAAGCTGCAGCTGGCTGGTATCAAGGAGCACTTCCATAGCCTACATGAACTCTCTGGCCTCAGCAGAGGGGCAGAATGAGAGAGCAATTCTTCAAAGGGAAAATGCTACAAATCTTCAGGGAGCTGAAATGGGAATGCAGCTGCAGGAGGAGACAGTTCAGCGGTATCATACTGACTGCCTGCTCAGCTTGGGAGCTGGGGTTGTGTTTCCAGGTTCACAGCTGATCATGGATATTTCCTCTTTACAACCCCTTCCTTGATGGAGTTTTGGATGGGGAAAAGTCCTTTCTATTCTCGGTATGCTGCAGGGTCTCAGGTGGGGAACACTCTACCTCTTCTCTTGTCCTCTAGGGCTGTGTTTGAAGAGATCTTCCTCTCCTCCACCACCATGTGCTCTTCTGGTAGTCTCCACATCATTCAGGTTTCACAGGCTCCTGCTATTCGTGTGTGTTCCTACAGCACCCTTAACACAGACTGCAGTATTTGATACAGATACAAAACATGCAGTTAAGATAGTTCATGTTTAGCAGGTAGAATGTCTTTAAACCTCTGCTCTGTCTTTAAACAGGCCTCACACTTTTGGTTCAGATGTCTGATAATAAAAAGAAGGATAATAGAAATTTTTTTTTTACAAAAAAACAGATATTGCTCCAGACCCTCCTCAAGTCAGCCCTTAACATCATGAATGCAGCCACATGAGCAGAGCTGGAGCAGTGTCCTCCTGTCTGTGCTTTGTTCCAGCACTGGAGATCTGGAGATCAAGTGCAAGCTGCTGCCAGCCCTCACTGTGGGGCTGTGGGCTGAGCAGGGTGTCTGTGGCAGAACCACTCTCTGCACCATGGCACTGTGTCCTTGCCTCTTAGCAAAGGTCTGAGCTTGATCCCGAGCAAATCATGGACATTAAAATCCTCAGACATGGCCATTTCTGTAGTAATAGCTAAATTATAGCCCATGCACCACAGGAAACCAAATTAGGGCTCCGTGTGCAGTATTTACTTGGGCAATTTCACTTAACCTTGCCATCTTTTAATTGCTTTTATATCTTGATTTAGTAATTTCTGATTTTTTTTTATAGTTCCATTTATTGAGAAACACCACAAGAGACCCGAACTGAGTAATTTCCTGTTTCTGCAGTTTTGTACTGTAATAACAACAGAATCATCTGCACACAAATTCTTTAAACAATAAATATCTGCATCTGGTTTCGATGTTTATTATCTTTGTAGCAGTTCATTTGCAGCACACAGCACCACCTTCACAATAATTGATCTGTAGTCAAAGTAGTGATTTTGGTTACTTCTTGATTTTATAAGGAAAGAGATAAAATATAAAGTAATAATGCAGGAACCACTTAAAATGGTAATTTATCAAGCTAAAGATCTCAGTTTGATTGGACAGTGAACTGCTGGACTGTATATTAATATCAGCTCTTAAAAATTGCAAACAGGAATATAATTCTAAGGAAATACATTTCACAGGAAAAATTAGCCTATATTCCAGCCAGTTAGTGTCATGGAACAGATAATTGAATTCCTTGCTTTCTTGTCAATGCAGTAATATGCAACTCATCTCAAATGTTCCTGTAATCAGCAGTTTTTATGCTGGTCTTCACAATTTTTTCCTTTGAAAACTGGTCTCATTACTATTTCTTCTGTTCTTGCAAAGCCTTTGTGAAAAAGTTGGGTTTTTGGAGTCACAATCCCACAGGTGACATAACAGAGAAACAAAACACACTAAAAAGGTGATGCAGGTTTGTGCTTTATTTCCATGCAACTTTTTTCGAGAAAAATAAAAAAGAAGTCTATTTTGAAAGAAATGGAGCCACTTGCTACCACATGAAGGGAAATAAAGAGAGCAAAGTTCATCAGTGCACGTTCTTCCCTGTGGTCACTGGTCTGGGCCTTCTTTGCAAGGTGGTATCAGGGTGGTGGGAGCAAAATCAGTTGTCAGAGGCAGTGGTTGCCATGACTGCTGAGGCAAAATTAACTCTTGGACTGCAGGGAAATGAATTCAGGAGTCTCTGATGGCAGCTGCCCACACCAATGCCACCCTGCTACTGTGTACCTGCAGGGCAGGGCAGCTGCTCTTGTTCTGTACCATGATTTTCAGGCTTGACAAAATGCAGCATGCACTTCAAAATGAGAAGGCTTACAAGGATTTTCAATCACCATCTCAAATTTGGCTTCAAGCTGCCATAAACTGGAATATCCTAATGTAAATTGAGAATAGTGTGCTAAGGTGGCATTGGCACATACACAATTCCTTTCCATGTCCCTATTGTAAGAATTTTTTCTCGGGTGTTTCTTTTGCTTAATGTTGTCTGTGCAGTTTTCTACAACAGTTTAACTGCTTTATTGGCAATGAGGAAGGACATAAAATCTGTTATTGCAAGTGAGAAAGAAACATATGTTCTATGCTTAATGTGCAGCTGGAAAATACACATTAAAATAATTTTTTAAAAGCCCTTCACATTCAATGGCCTTTTATTTCCCTTTTTTTTCTGTGCATCGCTGAACAATTGCTGGTACTGCCATAGTTGGTTAAAGGATGGTGCTAATAATGCCAAGATTGTGGGTTTGATCCCCAAATGGGCCATTCACTTAAGAGTTGGACTGTTGGTCCTTGTGGGTCCCTTCCAACTCAGAATATTCTGATTCTGTGATTCTAATAATGCAGCAGTGTCGGGGGGAGGGATAAGAGAATTGCTGAGGCTTCTTGGACCTATGGAAGGGACAAGCAACAGGACATTTTCCTGCATGGGGACACCCCTGTGGGGCACCCTAGAAACTCATCCAAATAAATGGGGTGTAAAATAAGGATAAATGTGAGGCACAGGGGCTCTCCAACCCAGCCTCACAACCAAGGCCTCTGTGATGGGGAGCTATCCTTGAAAATTCAAGCCCTGGGAAAAGCCATGTAAGGGGATGTTTGACAAAGAGCCCTTGACACTGTAAGGGACTGAACTTCTGTGCTGCCTGTCCTCCCCAAAACCACTGCAGTTCACTGCCTGCTGCCAGAATCACTCACTGGTTGCCTCCCACAGGTTTGATTTAGGGAGGGTGAGACCTGCTGGGCACTTGTCACATAAGCCCATGAACATGCCCTGCTCCTCTTTGCTTCCAAATCATCTCTGGGCCCAGCATCCCATGGGTGCTTCCAACCAGACATTTCCCAGTTAATTATCAACAAACTAATAATGAATGCTGAGTCTTCAATGCTCAGAATTGCCCAGATTTTCTCACCCTGTAATTTGCTCAATATTCAGCAATATCAATCTCACAATTTAACACCAAAGTACTGTATTCCAGTATCGTCCAGACAGAAGGTAGCGAGGCAGAGATAAAGCAAGCACTGGGCTGCAACACGAAAATGAGGTGCTGACCAGGAGCCGGGGAGTGAATTGCAGAACACAGAACACAGGTACAGACTCCTGAGTCACTTTTCCTTTTCCACAGTGCTTTGTTGCCACCCGATGGCCTCACTCAAGCTTGCAAGAACGAAATGGAAAAAAGCACATTCTTTGGGAGATGTCTTGCATTTCATTAGATCCATGGAGAGCTTTTGAAAAAAGCTTTTCAATCAATGTCTTTTCATGCCTTACTGGCACAAGTCTCTGCCTCACAGGTGATAAATTGCTTTTTTTCTGAAGTGACACCCATAATTGCAAAATACACAACAACTGTATTTTATGCATATTTAGAAGGAATTTCTCTTGTCTTTCGCAATTTCCTCCCTTAAAAGGGCATGATATCTGGAGGATAAAGGTGCTGTCAGGCCTGGAATGGTCACCACGATGACAATGCTATGATGCAACCTGATGTTCCTCTGTTTGCCAAAATAAGCACTGTAGTCCCCCCTCACCCTGGCCCACCTGACCACAGGAACATATCTGCCTTATGTGACATAATCAATGTCCTGATACAGGGGTAGTGTTCAACCACAGGCACGCCCAGCAGGCACCCTGGACAATTCTGACCACAATTTGCACATTTTTGGTCCCTTTCCTCATTTCTTTTCCCATTTCTTAAGCCTTCCTTTCTGTCTTCTCTGTATCTTTCTCCACTCCAATCCCCTTTCGTTTAAATAATTCACCCCTAATTATCTTTTCCCTAAAAGTCCTGGTTTTTCCTTCATGCCTACACAGCTTTCCTATTTTTGACAGCCTGATTAGTTATGTTGGAGCTGTACATTGTTAGTGATGCTGCTGGTTTTGCAGGGCTCTGCTTCCCAGAAGGTTCCCAACACTCCCTCCATCCACCTTTGGAGTCTGGCTGTTTCCCACACCACTCCCTCCTCAGCACTGGTGAAACCAGTCATCCCTCATGGCATTGTTTGCAAGTCTTGGTGGCACTGTCACATGGACAGATTAGGATGCTGCATCCAGTCACTGCCAACACCCTTTTCAAAGAGTGCAACCTCAGTTCAGGCTCTGCACTTTCCCCACTGCTCATTCCAGCTGGTTTAGACATAAGAAGCTCATACTGAGGCCATAAGAAGCTCATATTGAGGCAAAAACACTGACTGAAATGGTTTGGAACTAAAGGCCTGGGGTCTCCATGTACTGCTCTGGTGAAGTCCTGGCTGAAGGACGAGCTCTGCCTTGGGAGCACCGATGTGGCTGCCAGAGGGAAAGGGAACGTGGGTTACCTCCTGTCTGCTCTGGATATGAAGGCAACTATAGAACTGGCAGCTGCCACCTTCACTCGATATTGATGCAGATAGATGAAGATCCTACAAGAGGGCTCTTTGTTTTCTGGGGTGCTCTAAAGTGTTTCTTGAATCCACAGTGGGAGAACTTCTTCTGAGGGCATCACAACCACCATCAGGTCACATTGCTCAGCTTCTTCACTGCCACGCAGGATCAGCTGCGTGGGGGGCTCTGATTCTTTCTGGAAGACAAATGCACTCACTCAAACACCCTCAGCCTGAAGGGTTAGCCTGCTTGTCCTTTTCCCCCTGTTCCTCTCATCCTTCCTGCCACAGCTGCCCAGAGACCCAGTGCTCAGGAACCTACTGCCATAAAACTGCATTCTCACTTGGACTGGACATTTACACATATTCCTGAGGGAGCTTTTGGTTGATTTCTCCTCAGCAAGTTGCTGAGAAGCTCAGAGCTGGTAGCAGGGGACGTGGAGCTGTGACACAGCAGTTTGGTTCAGGAGCAGCTGGTCAGGCAGGGTCAGTGCTGGCCCAGAAGCCACTTCCCCACAAGCAGCAGCAGCATCTTCCCTGTTCAGGCCTCTAGGCCAGAGGCAGTGACAGCTGTGCAGCCACTTCAGGGCTGCCTGATCCCTGCAGCTCAGCTCCTCACTCTGGCATGAGCAAGGCTTACTATGAATCTGCCTGGCCCGTGCTCCTGTTAATACCCAGCACCCTAAAATCAAATAAAGGAGAGTAAAAACGTTACCAGTGTGTCTGGCAGGACAGCAACGGGGCAGCAGGAATATTGGAAGATTTTGCTTGTTCTCCAGGCAAGGAAAGACAGGGTTAAAGCTGCCACAGTAAAGCCAGCAGAGGAGGCGAGGGCAGTAACCAGCCACATGGATGTGTCACCTGGAAATAAAAGAAGCACCAAAACTTCTCAGAGAGACTGTGGGGACCAACCACTCACTGCAGTCACCTGAACCCTGCATGGCTGCTCCTCCACCCACCCTGGTGAGATCCAGGGCACATCCAGGAAAGGACAGCAGTGCCAGTGTGAGGGGCTGCACTCCTGAGTCTTCCTTTTACCTCTCTCAAGGAAAAAAAAAGCAGCACATTTGCACACAAGGCAGGATATAGGGGATGGAAACAAAAGGAAGAGCTGCTGGGTGTTCTTCCTGGGCTTGGGAACAGCAGGGGAGCAGGAGGGAAGGCTGGCTCTTACCCTGTGCCCTCACACACTGTGTTGGGCTGAAGCTGCTGCTCCTGTTGATGGCCTCGACGTGTGTCTGGGCTTTCACACAATACTCAGCCCCGGCCTCCATGGTGTCCAGGTGAGCCACAGAGCTCACCTCTTTCATCACCTTCTGCTGCACCTGCCACAGGCCCAGAAGAGAAGGCATCAGGACACAGGGCAAGGCTCTAACACTGAACAAGAGCCTCACTGTGCTGCTTGCCCGGAGGGAAAAGGGGGGAGCAGCAGGAGGTGTCAGGGAGGGCTGTGTGAGTAGGACACAAACAGCAAACAAGGAAGCACAGGAGAGTGCACAACGAGCCCACACACGTCTGGAAGGGGAGGGGGGATGGAAGGAAGAAGCTGTAAGCCAAAGAGACCTAATGATGATGTTGGGCCACTAGACCAGAACCACTCCTCTGGTAGCAGGGGGATGTCTGAGGTCTTCACTGATGTGAGTTTTTGCGGGCTGTGATGGATACCAGAATCACGTCTGTGCCAGAACCATGCTGTGATAGGGATGTGAGAGCTGTGCCAGAGAGCTCGGAGAGGGGATGGACCAGGCCAGTGAGGGGTGAATGAATTTGGTGTGTGCAACTGTGACATACTCCAGCAGAGCTTAAACAGCATATGAACACCAACACATAATTTTATTGCCATAAATAGGACTGCTTTCACTCCTAGCAAAATGAATTTGCTATTTCCAGTCTCCCCAGCCGTGAGAGGACAGGTAACAACTACCCAGCTGCTCCTCTTCCTGTGTTGCAGATGCAAAGTCTGTGCTCACAGAAGGCCTGATCAGCCTCCAGCATCACACATATGGACATCTCCAAGCAGAAAGGCTCTCCTGACAGGGCAAGCCCTTCCCACCATCAAAATATCCTTCTCCACAGAACCATGATCTTGAGGGCCATTAATATGAAACAATTTCAAGGGCAAAATCAGGTCTATGGCTGCCTGGGGTGACCTTTTTCAAAAACTTAAAATCGGACATGTCAAATGTAACAATTATTTAAAAAAATATTAGGAGTCTCAGCATAGAACTTGTATTGACCATCAAGCCTGATGCTTCCAACAGTGCAGTTGGTAGAAAGTATTCTGAATTTTGGAATGAATGTTTAGGTGATTAAGATCACATACTGAAGAAGAGTTAATATTTTATTCATAAAAGGCAATCAGATACAAACATATTGATTTTTTTAAGGTGTCAGAAAGCTCATGGACAAGGTGGATCTCATTAACTTGGATTTCACAGTGAGCAATCCTGCTCCTGATGCCCCCTTATAGACCAAAGTCATCTGTATGGATAAATTGCTAATTCACTGTCAGGAAGTCATGGTGGAGGCTCAGGCAGATCTGTGTTTACTACTGTATTTCTAGAGGTGATCAGGAAGAAAAATGCAAAGTGACACACATGCTAGTGGTACTAAAAACCCACTTCACAATAGTAAAGAGGGCAGAATTTCTGAAGAACAGCAGGAGGATCTTGTAATAAAGTGACAAACACAATTCAACACAGATAAATGTGAAATGATGTTAATGAGAATTTGTTTTTTCTACATTTTCACAGCATACTCCATCAGAAACAGGAACTTGGGGTTCAGGTTTCATGGGATAGTCAGCTCTGTGGTAGTCACCCATGTTAACCATTGCTGGAGAGAGAAGAGAGTGGAAAGACTTGTTTTGTTTTATGGTGCTAACACAGTGTTCCTGCACCTCGAACTGTGCAGGTTTGCTCCCTGCACACCCTGGTAAAGACAAAAATAGCTGTGAGGGCTTGCACAGGGAACAGCTAAGTAGTCTGGGAGTCCTTGGCCTGGAAAAAGATATAGAATACAAAACTAATAGAGTGGTAGGGAAAGTGAATGGGGAATAACTGTTCTTTCTCCTCCCCAAATCAAGGTTGAGACTGCACAACAGTTAGGCTGCAGAATTCCTCCTTGAAGGAAGTCGTACATGCTAAAAGTTTACATACATTAAAAACCAGAACAGATAAATTAATGGAACAAAAATCCATCAGCAACTATTATTGTTACAATTTCTGGCCCAGAAAACTGAGAAAAGTTTGTCAGCACCTCAGTGTGACACCTTAGTTGTGGTCCGAGTAAACCAGATGGTGTTCAGAGAGGAATGTCAGCATAAACACCTTTGGTTCCTGACTTCTGGTTTCTATCTGTAGTTGAGGTACCTGGGAGGATTCCTTTTCCCAGACAAGGAAATGTGGAAAGAACAGAGAAGTTTCTCCTTGAGGGCAAAGCAACCTACTGGAATGTGCAGGGTAACACCAACTCCATCCTCACAGCAGAAGCTGGGACTGGCAAACAGGCCCTGGGCACTGTCTGTGTGCTTTCCCTCTGGGGGGTCTCTGTTATGGCCTAAAACTGAGGGTAAAACTCACCTTGCTGTCCTGGCCCTTCTGCCAGTAGAGCACATGGAACTGACAGGCAGGCCCCAGGTCCTCCAGCTCCACCAGTAAATGGTACCCATCTGCCACCACCTTCAGCAGAGGGGGGGTCAGGGAAGCTGCCAACACAGAGAGTGCATTATCACACCAGAGAAAACCCTAAACCCCCTTTTTCCCAGCTAGGAGAGGAAGAGAAGCTGCCAGCACGAGTGCAGTAACATTAATCTGCAATAACAGCTTGTTGCTGCAGTGGGGCAGAAACTTCTCTCTGCTTTTTCTCCCAGTATGTCTAAACACATAGAGAAAGACTTTCAACAGGACAAGGACCATGACTGGCATTGCACACAGGAGTTTGGCAAGAGCTGAGCTGCACAGAACTTGAAAGGTTTTGAATTTTCTCCAGCAGAGGAGCTGTCTGGCCTGAGGGTCCCACATGAACTGCAGCAGAACCAGCTGGGCCACAGAAGCTGTGACACCACATCAGGTCAGCTCCTGCTCCCCTGGGCATGAGCTCAGCACCGACACACAGAACAGGAGCTGAGAAACCCCTGCTTTTCCATGGGAATTTTGGCAGTTATTCAAAGGTGAAGGAAAAAACATTGTGAGCCTCAGGAAAATTCACATGAATCCTGATTTTCTTTTAGTATCTACACGGTTTTAGAAAGATTTGGGCAGATGATCTGCTGTGACTTAAGTTTTTGCAAATGTATGCAAGTAAATCTGTAGGCAATTTGCTTCCTGCTTACTTTGATATTCAAAGCTTGGTTTTGTCTGGGATTCTGCTGTAGAGGAATAGAGGAATATTAGAGAAATAATGAGAATCCATCAAGCACTGTACATTTGTGAACTGGGAAGCTCAAGGCAGTACAGAGATCATATTTGCACTACTTATCTATGCCATTATTTACACTTATCTATGCCATTACCACTCTGCTGTAGCTGAAACCCGTTTCAATCTCCTGGCATTGAAGAAAGGAAGGAGAGTGATGCATTGTGCCATACGGAAGAGATGTTCTTAATAGAATTTGCTCTTACATCCACTGAATTGCCACTAACACTGAGCAGTATAAAAGCATAAAACCCAAGCATGTGCATGATGAATGTGCCACAAAAGGGAGGCCTGGAAATCTACTTTATACTTTTAAATTAAAAGCTGGGAATAAAAAGGTGAAAATCTTAATGCCATGTCTCAAAATTAAAAAAAAAAAGTGATATCATTTGGAGGTTAAAAGCAAATATTGTGCTAATGTATTAACAAAAGGACATTGCAAGATGCAAATACTAAACAAATAGCATTTCTATTTAGCTCTGTGCTGGCACACTGGATACTAACTAACTATTTGAATGTTGATAAATAAAGAAGTAAGGCTGACAATTGTTAGTTTTAGGAAGCTCTTTTCAAAGTGTTTTCCATGTGTTATCATACTTCATGTGCTTCTACACCCACGGCTTTGACACTGGAGCTGTGCAGTCTGGAAGTGCCGTGGGCTGTGCTGCTGCCCTGACTGTCTGGGAGCCCCATACAGAACCTGTGGGCTGTGTTTGAGGTCTTGAGCTCCTCTCAGACTCAATGCCAGGTTTCCTAAGAGATGTGAAAGCAGAGACAAGGCAAAGGAAGCAGCAAAAATCCATAAGGACAAGAACTTACAATGACTTTTTTTCTCTTTTAAATAACTGTCATATTCAGATTGAATCCCAATGCAAGCTGTATGCTCTGAACTTTCATAGCTTAGCCAGAAAACTGTTTTGGGGTCCCTAAGACATAGGACCAAGCTGTCAAATACTTCACTGAACCATGAGAAAGCTGCTGCTTTTGCTCATGTCAATCCCAGGAATGTCCTTTCCCTGTCTCTGCCTGATGGTGTGGTCTGTGCCTCAGCTCTGTGCCACCATAGCTGATGGAAAAGGGAGGGATTTTCATCTAAAGAACCATCTAGAATATACTTCCACACCAAGAGACACATTGACCAACTTAGGTGGCACTTCTGATGGTGCTGCTTTGACTAAGAGCTCTGTGTGAGTGAGGACTGATCACTCAACAAGTAGTGGATAACTTCCACAGACTGATGAAGGTTTAATATCGGGTCAGTTCTGTTCTAGGACAGACGATTTGTTCCCTGGGTAAAGCTGATTAGTGCTGCCCATCCCAGGCTGAGAGTTGCAGTCTAACAGTGACCTCAACAGAGATTTCCCACTGCAGTTTTTATTGATGAAAGCAGTTGACTACATGGCAGAGAACAGAGGTAATAATTCCAGAGAAACCCTGGAAACAGTGTGCTGATTTTAGGCTGCAACATGATCCTTGGCTTGAGCTGGGCCTCAGGCTCTGCAGGAGTTGGAAGGACATGGAGATTATACCCTGCACTGCCAGGGTGAGAGCAATGCTGGTTTCCAGGTTTTTTCTCCTCTTCTGAGATTACTTCATATATCTGACCCCATGGGAGGAGGAAATCATGTCTGGAAGGGAGTGGGATTTCCAGAACAGCATAAGGCAGATAGAGGGTGACACGGCTGTTTTCTAGAGTAAGTGCTCCCACAGGATCAGGTTCTGGACCCTTAGAAGTGATTGGATGCCTTGGATTAGACGACAGCAACCCTAGTTGATCAGAACACTTTGCATTTAGGGGCAAGAATGACCAACTTGCCAAAATAAATGCCTTCAGTCTCCTTCCCTGCCTGCGAAGCCCTTAAAATGCAAGCCCAGCTAAATTTGGCTGTGCCTCAGGGTGAGCTCATGTCCAAGAGGGAAACACCCCAACTCAGGATTTCAGGAACTGAGAAATAAGGTGTGCTCTGTGCACCTGTGGGCTCTGTGTGCCATGCCCTGCACACAAACATGCACCTGAGGAATCCCCCCACACCGGACTCTGAGAGGTCACCACGGGAGGTGCAGTTTAAGCCAAAGAGCAGGACTCACTCGTGGCGCGGTTGAAGAAACCCTGCAGGGCGCCCCACGGTGACCTTGTGGCACCAACCTGTGCCCTGACACACAGCCTGTAGGCCACAGGGGCTGAGATGTCCTCGGTGACGTTGCACAGGGTGGCCGTGGTGAGGGAGCATTCAGAGATGGGGATCCAGCTCTCGTTGGCGTAGTCCCGTTCGTATTCCCTGCGGGAAGAGGAAGCGGGCAGGCAGCAGTCTGCCAGGAGGTGTACCTGTGACATGGGCTAAGGCTCCTTGTTCTTTCCAGGTGAGACCAGAGCTGGGATACAGTGGGGCAGGAACACCACAAGTGTATGAAACCAGCATGGGTGTGTTTTAGGTCTTATCTGGAGCAAATCACCCTGAGTTGGGTTCACGAGCCAAATGCAGTGCGATGTTGTGGGAGGTGGGGACGGCCAACGCAGTGTTGATGCACCAGGTCCTGCCCACTCATCTGGCTTCATCATCCCTGCTACACCAGAATTCCAAAGCCACATTGTAATCCAAGTCATTGCTCAAGATGTATCAGAAACCTCCTGTGGTGTGCGTTAAATGTTTAAATGATTTACACAAAATAAATCTCAAATGGTTTCCCCTTCCTCTTCTAAATAAACTGTAGCAAATCTTCCTAACTATTGAATTATTTGGATAGAGGCAGATTTCTTATATGGAATTAATGCACGCCTTGGATTACTCAGGTATCTATTAACCTGCAAACAGTCCCAGATTTGGAGAAAAAGGAGTTTTTTCCCCACTTGTGATTAGCAGTTCTGAAGTATCCAACTTCTCTTGGGCTTGTGAACTGAATATGCTGAAGATATCCTAATAGTGAGACTTTAAGTCTAGATAAACAATGTTCAAAGAGCAAAGAAGGTGAAAAAAGTTTCAGTTACCCCTGAAACTCAACTGAGTATCTCACAGTTTCTCCATGGATGATCACAGGATTCCAAGTTAAGAAATGTTTCATGTTGGTTGAAAGAATGGAGATATTCTGAGGTGCTGGCAACAAAGCTTCTTCACCTAAAATTCCCAGAAAAAAAAAAAAAAAGGAAAAAAAGAAGAATGTACTAGGGAAAAAACCTTAGAAGAATAGTGCAAAACAGTGTTTTGCATCAGAATTATGCACGCTTCATTTCACTACAGTCACTTCAGTATTTGAAAGTGTTTTAAAGAGAAGAAGAAAGGACTGAGCAGCTTGGCTAAAAGTGTTCCTTTGTTTTATTTCAGAGTTTTTCATTGTATCAGTAAAAGTGAGGAAAAGGTCAAGCCCTCCAAATCGATTTAATGAAGTCAAGTTACAGACACTGTTGTTGCACTCTATAAAGTGTTCCAAGAAGGCCGTGGTTCAAAATGTGCTGTTTCTTTCCAGGCTGCACTGGCCACTGCAGGAGATCCCAGCTCTGGCTCCTTTCATGTTGCAGGATTCTAATAATGTTAGTGCTTATAGGCTGTAATCAAAGTTTATTAATAGAATAAACTTATTCAATGCTCAATAACTGAAATTTTTAAATTACTCTGAGGTCTTCAAGGCATGAGAATGGGATGGCACAGATTTCACCCTGTGGTATCTTGATGTAAAATCCTTAGCAGTGTTTGGAGCACAGGAGGCTGTGTTCCCCATGGACATGTCCTGCTCTAGGCTGTGGGAACAGACTGAGCTCTGTTCTGCTTCTTTCCAGTCCCTAGAAAATCCCATTCTCTCTGCTCAGCAGGGAATGGTTCCCAAAGAACCACTGGGAGGGAGGAATGGATGGAGTGGTTTCTATCCACTCAGTGCAGTCGTGCTGAACCCTTTTCCCAAGATAAGGTAACTGCTCTGTCACAATAGGCAACCTGAAGATTATTTCGTAATTAAATTTATTTCACTTAACCAGGTTTATCATCCAGTAGTCTTTAACTGCCATTAAAAAGTGTCTTCATTTGAGCCATGTTTGCAAAGTTCACCAGTTAATGTCGGTTGTTCTACCCAGGATTTAAAGCAAATTGAAAAGTCCATGAGCAATGGTTTCCTGACAAATGCTCTTTTAAAGCATTGGAACAATTTCTGTCTTCTTTCTTCCCTTAGAATCTTCTCTGTGTCATATCTTTATAAAATCACTAATGATGTGGGGATCCTTGAAGCCAACTCTTTTATGATTCTTTGGCATAAGTTGTACAAGTCTGCTGGCACAATGCTCTGCTGTTCTTTGAAGGAAAATTCAGGTTTCTCTGGGATGAGAAGTTTACTTCCTTGTCCTTTAGATAACAGAAGAGTCACTATCTGCCATGTCAGCAGTTCTGTCACTTCTGGAAGGCTGAGGGTCCATACTACAAGTGTCAAGTAACTTTTAGACTTTAAAAAATAAAAACAGGAAAGTCTTTAGTGACCTTCACATTGCAGCTTAAGAAGCCATTTGGTCTCTTGTGTTTCCGTGTTTCTCAGCATTTAGACTGCTTGCTGCTTTTCCTTGTGCTCTTGGTTCCCATGTTCACTCTGGGGCTTGGCATGGCTGGGTGTGTGAATTACACAACAGACTGCACTTACATGAACAAACACTGGTTTTCACATGACTCATAGACACAGTGAAGTTCCAGGTCTGAACAGGGGGTAACTGCACTGAAGATTTTCCTGTTTTTTGAGTCTTGGCTTTAGGACTTTTTTGATATATAATTTTTGGTTTTCAACAGCGCTAACCCCTATATTTTAAAACTGTCTAGAAACCTATTTTAAAGAAGATAGTTCTGAATTGGCCTATCGGTCTTTTAATGGCCCAAGGGTTATTTTGTATCTGGTTGAGACAAATCTTCATTTCCTGGTTATGCTTGGCTTGGAGCACAGTTTTCCTGTCAGAACCAGTGACTCTTCCATTGGCACAGGGTCTGTCACCTCACTTCAGCTGAACCACAAAAGTTCACAGACAGAAAGTAAAGTTTCTTTCCTCCTTTCACTGCGAAAAGCTCTCTACCCAATGACAGTGTTTGTGTCTCTGAAAAGCATTTCACTCATTTAAGTTTCTGGTTGGCATTATATGCTGAAAATTAGAGTTTGGAAAAGAGGTTCATGCTTTTCCAAAATACTTTTGATCTGGACATAATCCTGTCTCATATCCAAGCAAATTATATTCATGGTTCTCCCACCCATCTGTTGCAACAGCCACAAAACAATGGTAACAAATACAAGTGGGAGGAAAGACAATTCTAGGTTATATAAACAGGGAAAACACTGAGTATAAACACTGAAGTGTGTTGTTGCAGTACTAAAATAATCCATTTACTCTGCTCTACCCATTTTGGAGGAAAAAGAATTAAAAATCACACAAAGTGCAGGAGACAACTGGACAGAGAGCAGGCAGGACCCAGAGGGCTGAGAGCCCAGGGCTGCAGGCCATTTCCAGCTCATTTTGGATTCACCAGCAGTATGGAAATAGCCTCGGAGGAAAAGCCAAACTACAGTCATTCAAGCTAGGGTATTGACTCTTACTCTAATGTCTCCAGTCATGCCAAAGAAAAGAAATTTTCTCTGTAAATTGCATTTTTTCCTCCTACCCTATCAGCAGTATAGTCCATTTCATTTGTTACACAAAGAATGTATTTCCACTTAGAATGGTGATGACCCTTTTCATTTAACATTTTTATCTTCCTTGTTTGAAATGCAGAGAATATAAATTAAAAAAAAAAAATTGTGATCAAGTCCAGTACATTTGTCTGTCTTACTTTTCAGTTTAAAATGTCTCAAATAAGCCCTGATAAAATTCCATTCCCCTGGGATAGATTTTGCTATCCTTCTAGTTCTGTGCATATAGAATACAATAATATTTCCTCATTACATGCTGTTACTTCATCACTACCATCACCACTGCTTACTGTTAAGTGTATGTGATCACTATAAAAATATTAATACAATTACCCCTTTATTCATAATATCCTCTGCTTTAAAGGGCTCAACAAACACAAGGAGAAACAGCAGCTCCAGAATCAGTGCTGTACAATGTGCAGAAGGGTTTTACCTCAAATGCACTTTTCCTAACATGTCCCTTAAAATTTTATATATAAGGCTGAGAAATCCTCCTTCACTGCTGTGCTAATAAGCATTGGCTTTTGACTCCCAAGCATTGTATCATTTAATCTTCTTTTGCTAATCCTGAGGACAGCAATACCACCAGCTTTTCTTATCTTGCATCATGGTCTCACTCTCCATTTGAGGAAATTTCTGTGAAGAGGAATCTGACAAGGGAATATCAAACTCTAAATGCTGGTAACAAGAAAATGATGTCTGTAACATCCTGAGAGGATAAAGGAATTTCTTTGTAAGCTGAATGTTGAAAATGAAAGCCACGTATCTCTAAGTCCTAGAAGCAGCAATTTAGACAAGGATAATTAATTATCCTACATTATAAATTATGGCTACAACTCCAACCTGCAGGCTCTGGGGACATCCCCTCCCTCGTTTTGCTGGTTACACAAACTCTCAGCAAAAGGCAAGACCCCAGTGCATCCCCCTTGGCTGTTTGTGTCCTCAGCACCCAGGAATCCAAGCCCACACTCCTGGGATGGACAGGAACACGCTGTCCTCTAAGCTGGTGTCTGCTCTGCACAGCCACAGGGGCAGCTTAGGGCATAAACATTCAACCAAATAAATGTGCTTGGCTCAGAAAGGAGACTGGGACACAAATTTTTGTATTCCAGGTCAAGGCCAAGAGAATGGCAGACACAGTGTAAATTATCCCACCTTTCCCTCCTACTCTCTGTCACAGTGTAAGAGAGGCTGCCAGTCCCTACCCACACAGGCAACAGGGCTCCTGCCTGGAAACAGCACACAAGCAGCCAGGCCTTAAACAAAAATACAGTAAAAATAACCCCAAATTTCTTTAAAAAAAATCGTTGCCCAGCTCTGTCATCTTTTCAAACACATTTGCTCTTATTTCCTTATCACACAGAATAAACTTTCTGAGCATAAACCACTTGATGCTGTGTCACTGGGTTCTGCACTTAGCATCTAAAAACTATAAATAATGAGGAAGATATCAAAGAATTTTTTTCTGAGGCAGAGTAAAAACTGGAGCAAGACACAACATGAATGTTGTTGACACAACATAAGATGGCACATTTAGAAAGACAGGACTGGGGAAAAGTCAAGCACACTGGCAAGCTGTGATTGTTTTTTAGGAGACTGAGCATTGCAAACAGTGGAGTGTACTCAGGAGATCTGAGGCCAAACTCCCCCAAGATGTTTTTGGTGTAAGGCATTTGCTTGGAGAAGCAGGTTACAAATTGCACACCCTCCTTCCAGGGTAAAGGAGACCCTTAGTGAAGCAATTTGAGCTGTTAATTAGTACTTTATACCCTTCCTCTCTGACCCTGCACCCACTCCACAGGCAGGACACCCCTGTGCTCAGAGTGATCAGCACTGAAAGGTGATTGCAGAGTTCAGCTTCTCACAGAACAGCAAAAGACCAGAGACAAATACAGCATTACTTAAATTCCTCCAAACTTAATTTTCCTTTTAGAGTTCAGAATTGACCTGTAGAACACAGAATTTTCAGATCGCCTTTTACATTTGAAAATTCATTTAGAATTTTAGAAAATTCATTTTAGACAAGCTCACCTGATCTCCCACTGTTTGCCTTAAGCGCTGCAGAGGCATATTTAACAAAAGTACAAAAGCCTTTGTTACCCACAACCTCTCTGTCTTCTGACTGAAGCCAGTGAAGATATTCCAGCCATTTACCTGTGAGATTTGGTGCACTCAGAGCGCAGAGGAAGCAGCAGATGAGCTTTAGTGACATTGTGCTCGGGCTTGTCACCTTTTCCCACGTTCACCTCCTGTTGCACATCTCAGGAGCTTCCCCTGCCAGGCAGGGAGCCCTGTCCCATCAGGGTGGGCTGGAGTGGAGACTCCAGGGCAGGGTGGGGACACCTCCTGCCCTCTGCAGCAGTGCCAGGGGTGCCCAGCGCTGCTCTCAGGGCTGCAGCTCCAGGGAGTGCCCAGGGAATCTGCTGCCAGCACTTCCTGACAGGTCTGTGCAGCTCTGCTGGGTGCTGTAACTCTGTTCCCCTCAGGGAGCAATGGCAGGATTAAACAAAGGCTTTATAAGGAGGAAAGAAGATATATTGGATTTTTCCGTGTAGCTGTAAATGCTCACTCTTCTGCTCAGCCCCAAACTAGATAAATCCTGATGCTTCCCAGCAATGGGAAAGCCCCCCTGTATTCCCAAGGCCTGCCTGATGTCCATGCACAGAGGACTGGGGGTCTCTGGGCTGGCAGAAGGGACCTGTGTGCTCCCATTTATCTTCAAGTATTGCTTTTGTGATCACTGTGCTGGGTGTTGCTGAGGAGGACATTGTGTTTCCAGGTCTGATTTGGTGCAGGCACACATACCCCGAGGTTTTCCCATCTTCCAAGGTCCTTTGCTCTCCATCTCACGTGGAGTGAAGGCAGATTCTCCAGCTGGATGCAGCTTTGAGACCTGAGAACCCAAACAGGCTCCAGGGCTGCAGCAGCTCCCTCTGTGCTTGAGGTTGATTCCTTCAGAAGCCAAGGGAAAGACAAAGTTTAGGTGGAAGCTCCTTATGTTCTCCAAAAGGTCACTTAAATGAAACGAAATTCTGGCTGCACAGATAACAGGGGCAAAGGCCAAATCCCACCAAATCCCACCAAATGCTTTTAGCTCAGATGAAAGAGAGTATTAGAAACCTCCCTTCTAAGCCACTTCCTCCTCCTCACAATTTGTCACCTTAGAAGGTGTTTTTATTTCTTTAGACAATTATTTCCTTTCTAATACCGTTTAACGGCAATTACAGGACTACAATTTTCAGTGGTGAACCAAAGGGATCTGTCAAAACATGTTTAATACATATTTTCCAAGGAAAGAAAAGTTTGGGGGCTTTTTATATTTATGAAAGAATAAAATTAATATTCAGTTAAGCAATTCTCAGACAAGCAGGAGCAGCACAACCAACTAAATCCCCAGATTTTCTCCTTCTTTCCATCGTCTCTCTTCCTTCTTTCTTTCATTTCTTCCTTCCTCTGCTGTCTATGCCCTCCCTCTCCTTTCCTTCTTGTTATCCTTTCTTTCAATTCCTTTCTTCCTCCATTTCTAGCTCCCTTCCTTCACCCCTTCCAGCTTTCCTTTTCCTTCTTCTCTCCATCTTTGGGACACACTGGAAGGCCTCTACACGCTTCCCAAACATGGGGATGTCTTCCTTCCAATGACAAAAGGATGTTCTTGAAATACTTTTCAAACAAATTTTTATCTTCTAGCTCTGAATTATCCCAATCTCCTACTCCTTTTATCAAATGCCTGTATGGAGAACCAAAAGGTGGCTGTTGTGGTGAGTGGCTTCATTTTTGTTGTGAAAATCACCATGCCCAAGAGGAAAACAGGGATGTATTTTACAGTATTAGCAATAGGATAATGGCTTTTTGTTGGGAAATAAAATAAGTGTTTGTAGAAGAAAGGCAAAATTTACTTGGAAGTGGGAAAAAACCCCAATCTGTTCTCTTGTTGTACAAAGAAATTACAAACAAGGCAACCCTGAGCTTTGAGCTGTGGATAGTTAAGGCTGGGTGGCATCTCTGGTTCTTCACTGGGTTATTCTGGGACTGCCATAAATGTGTGGATGTGTTTTGACTGAATATTCAGATAGAAGTTGAGAAGTATCTCAAAACCCATATGAACTGTAAGGAATTGAGACTCACACCATTCACTTTGCTACTGAAATAGGTGCACACAAAGGAGTTGGCATACAGTTTGCAAGACATTTATTGGAATCAAGTACACAACTAGAAGTTTTGCTTTCCAAAGATTTCTCGCTGTCTGTGACCCAGCCAGAGTACTTTTCATTTTCAAGGGTGGGAAAAATGAATACAGGCCCATTTCACAGTTAATCAATGATGAGCACGGAAGGGGAGGGTGAGGCTGCTGTAATAATGAGAGTTGCAACTGCCCTGAGTTATCAGCAAGAGTCTAAAATGAGAACTGAACTAGTATTATACTATATTTCCTTCCTTGATTATAGCCACCAAATGTGGGGTGTGTAAAAAAAACTTGAGGTGGAAGATGAAGGCACATACAGGGCTGAGCTGTGGAAAACAGGAGGCTTGGGGCAGAAGTGATTATTCAGATTACAGTAAAAATAAAAGTGACAAAATACCTTTTGAGATTTTCCCTTATTCTGAAATACTGTATGAAAATATTTGGTTTGATAGATACAAAAGAACTCTTTCAACTTTACTGCTTTGCTTTCAGAGTTTTGTAAGTAATTTTGATTTTGATTAAACAAATATTTTGATAACTTTTCCTTATGGTTCCATTTATGCTTCTGTGAAATACTTAAATGTAATTAAGCATGTGTTTGTAAAGATAAAAGTTTTAAAACAAGTATTTCGAAAGAGAAGCATCTGTCTGATTAACTTTGGTTTGTAATTCTTGTCTTGCACTTCAAGTTGTCCAGGCCAGTGGCTACACCAATGACCTGGGATACTGTGGGATTCCTGTGACTCCATACCTGATTCAATTTGGGTGGATCACATGTGGTTATTTGCAAGGAAAATGTATTGAAGGGACAGAAAAGAGAAGAGCCATGTGACAGTTTGAAAAGAACAAACAGACATTTGAATAGCAACTGTGAAGGGTTTTATGTACCTCCCTATGACAGCTTCTGTTATACTTAGATATCCTTGTGGATGCTAAAAGATTTTAATAACTGATAACTTTAATAACTGATTTATATGTTTTGTGATATGCTCAAGCTGTCATCAAACCTAAATACAGGTGAGTAATTTAGAAAGGTATTCTATCTGATCGAGTCACTGAGGGAGAAATTCCCCCTCGTTAGGAGATTTGAAGCCTTGCAAAACTGGCCAACCTGTGTGTAGATGGTCTGTTTGCTGTAGGCTGGACTGTGTTAGTGCAGAATGCTTGTTTAAGAACTTAAAAACATTGCAAAACCATTGTATGGGTGTGGGGGGAGAGGAAAACCATATTTTGGGAGGTGTGTGTCTGCCATTCTCAGGATTGGAGACATGTCCAGCCACTGCTCTCGTTCCAGTTCAAAATCCTCAAAGTTCAAAATCAGTCTCTTGTTGGAGACTTGGGACTGCAGTGCTGCTGGGAAGCAGCTGAAGAGTTAAATTGGCTGAACTGGTTGTGAATGGAGTGGTTTTGATCCTGCAGCTGGTTTGCTGGGCAATGCAAAGTTCAGTGTATTTGTGATACTTCAGCACACACAGGCTGTGAGCTCCCTGCTGCTGGGAAATGATCTGGCCAAATCAGGGGTCCCTGCCCTGCACTTCGGTGGCACCACGAGCTGGGGACAAGGCTGACAGAAGAAAATAAATCACTAGAGGGAGAAGCACTATAATAAAACACAGTGTTAAGTTCTTGTAAGAGAAGTTCTAGTAGTACCTGAAAGAAACTGTTTGCTGTATATCTTGAAAACATTTTAAAAGCTCTTTACAGGGAAGAAATTTGCTCAGGACAGACAATGGACCCCTAAAACAGCTCTTTAAATTCAGGAGTCTTGAATGTTAACTTTAGTACATGGCTGGAAAAGCTGCAGTGCTGTGCTTTCACAGCTGCTCATGGGCTCGGGCACTCAGGAAACCTGAAGCTTTCTCCAAGCTGAGACATTAATTACAAATATTGGCTTAAGTGGGAAAGGAAGGAATTATGTATTAAATCAGCGGGCTCAGGAAGAGGCAGTCATTTCCCTTTTCTCATATTTAGACAAATAGCAAAACTACCTGTTTTATGCATCCAACTCTTCCTCAAGACTCTAATCACTGCTTTTTCAACGCTTCCAATTATGTAGGTATTAATTTGCTTCTTCAATTGAGTTGCAGCCTATAATATGGACAAGATGGGTACAAGAGCTGCTGCTGCTGTGCTCAAAATAACATCACCTGAATGCCTGATTTTCTCCTTTGGTCTTCCAACACGCATTTTCCCTATGAGAATTAGAGACCCAGCGTGGGACACAGGGTGGACTCTTGGCAGTTTACACATCAGTAGATATGTGGACCCTGTGAGTGGACTTGAAACAGGGCCAAAAGCCCTTTTATGTTCATATGATCATTGCCAAATCTGATCTCCTTTCTTATTATATATGAAGTTCTTGAAATCAGAATGAAACAAACCAGAAGAATCATCTATCTGATCCTCAGAATCCCAAAGGAGCTCAAAGGCTTAATTTCACATGAAATGGTCTAGTAACCTTCACAGAGGCTGCTTCTGCAGGTGCAGAGAAGCCTATGGCATCTCACAATGCACAGCAATTCACACACGAGTATTTAGGAGGGAGTGACAGATTAGGGGGATGCTGAACTCAGACTGTGACTTCCCTAGGAAGTGGGAGGAATGGTGTGGAGGTGCAAGAATGTACTTCTGGTATGGAAGCCTTGCACTGGACACGCTCATTGTTGACCATTTCTTCTCTAGACACTCTGCAGAAGTTTTTCTAAAACCTACATCAGAAGGAAACTCTGTCTTTTTAAAAACCAGAATAACTGAGTAACTTTGCACTGCTGTGAGGGACCTGAGGTGGCAGGGCAGGGCAGCCAGCAGAGCTCCAGCCCCGCTCATCTTCCAGGTCAGTGTGCACAGCTCTGCAGACAGAATTCATAACTGTATCAAAAAAGGGACTTGCTATGAAGTAGGAAACAAATGCAGGAGCAAATGCCTCTTGCTCAGGGGCCAAAGCAAAACCACAGATGAATGATCCAAGCTTAATGTCAGAATGTTGAGGCAGCAAGTGAAAAATTAAGGGAAATTGTTCTGTCTGATCCTCGCAATTTGGTTTGTACAATGCACTGCTTCCATTGGATTCTCAAACAAGGGAAAATCTCTCTAATTATTAAATATTTAATCATGATATGCAAAAGAATCGATTTTCAAGGAAGTTCCTCAAAACAAAACCTTTTGTTTTTAAAATACCTGTATTGATTTGTTATAGAAATAGAGCTTTTTATCCATTTACAAACACTGCATTACAATACACAAAAGGATGGGGAGAGAAGGAAGGGAAATTAAGTGTGAATCTCAGAGAGGATGACATTGTATCCTAAATGTTCCTGGGGTCATCAAGACATTAAAGGACCAACAAAATTTAGGAATTGCTTCAGTCACCACTAAATGTCACTGTTGCTCCACAAAATGGCTGTAGGCACCTTGTTTTGTCAAAGATAATTTTACTTCAAAGGCAGAAGTCTGGAAGCTGTAATACACACTGGTGAATGCATTTCTGGTACATCTGGATGAGACCTATCCCCAAATAATCCAGCTAAGAAAGAATATTAATTTTAGAAAAACAGGTGCTTTGTTAATCCTGTCTATGAGATTAAATACAAAAGGAGCCCTTTTTTTTCTTAAAACCCTAGATTTCTAGTATGTTTTCTTGAATCATAAATAGAGCAAGCCTAGTGTATCTGAAAAAAGTGTTGGATTGTTTTGGTTTTTTCCCCCCAAAATTCAGTATAAGTAAGAGAAACAAAATAAAGCACCTTTAATTGTTAGAATGTCTCATGGGAATCTCTAAGAGGTACATCCAGCAATTCAGTGTCAAAGATAATCTAAGAGTCTTAATTTTGGAGAAAAAAAAATTATGTATTCTAGTGAGGATTAACAATTGCATATTTGAAAAAAGTATGGATGAATGTTTAAATATTCCAAACTGGTCCAGGATTCCCAAGCACCATGAAAAGACACAACAGAGTTACAATTAACAAACAGTATTTCTTCTTTCTGTAGGGTGAGACGTTTATGAGAATGTTGCTGTGTCTATTGCAGGTACTTTTCATGAACTCCATGTTAGATTTTCCAGAAGGAAGGAAATAAGGAGTCTAAGTTAGAAGAAATGGCATATAGAAAGATTTTAAGAAAAATGGAGTTAACACAAAAGAAGTAAGCATGCTTTGAAATATTTATGCAGGTGTAGGAGCCAAATGACAGTATTAAAAGCCTGCTGGAGTTCAGAAAATATGTGTAAGCATTCTGCTAAGGGACAATTATTCTATAAATCATGTTTTATTCTTACCTCTTTTTAAAAAAATCTGCTTATTTCCAACTGTGCTAACGGGAACTGCATATTTATTTTTCTGAAGTTTATATCTTCTAATTAGTGTCATTTTCTAAAGCATGAATTCCATCCTCTGGCTCTTTGCAAACAAAGCTAAATTCAGTGGAGCTGCTGTAGAGTCAGTCTAGGAAAAGCCTCTCCCACATGAGGTTATGGCCTGGGGCTGAAGAAATCATTGTGAGATCACTCATGCTAAGTTTTGATTCACAGGTCTCTTATTGTCTGTGGCTCTAGAGCACTTGAAAGACTCTGCAACTGCAAAATATGCTCAGAAAGACAAGGTCACTTCTCTGATTTTCAGAAACAAAACCCAGTATACATTTCAAGGTTATAAACAATACATGAAATACACTGGGACTCCATGGGTGAGAACAGATTCCTATTTCCTAGAATAACTAACAGAGAAAGACTCCAAAGCCATGAAAGACCATCCACACAGAATGCCCAGGGCAGATGCAGGAGGGTGCACATGGAGGTCTGACTCTTCCTCATGTTTGCATGTTTATTTGAGACACCATCCATTATTGCCAAAATTCTGTGTCTGGCCTGAAGGTCAAATATTGGCAGATAAATATGGAAACAAACTCAAGAAACACTTCTGCTTAGCTGTTGTTGGGACTAAGGATGAGAAGATAAGAATTTTTGAAGAAGTAAATCCTGTTTGTGCTGGAGATGGTTTGAGGAATAAAACTGAAGAGTCAAAAGGAAATAAATCAGATAGAAGAGCTGGGACTAGTAAGAATAATCCCTCTGGTATTCAGAATTGCATTCTAGACAGTTTAAAAGATGTACTTAAAAGCAAGCCCATGAATTCTACCAAATCAGTTCAGAATTCCATTTCCTATTTCAGTGTTTTACATCTGTTCATTTACTTTTGACCAGCACAGGCTATCTACATTGGGAAGCGTTTCCCTTAGGAGAGTTTCTATCCCATAACCTGCTGCTGCTGAGGCAGGACTCCTCATCTCTCTTTACTTCCCCTACTCTCTAATACCTGTTGCTCAGCAGACTTTGGCTTGTGTTCCCTGCTGTTGCTTTCTTCACTGATTTCAGCTGCCAGTGCTCCCCAGTCCCTGGAATGCCATTTTGCTACCACCACTGAAGGTTGGGGGATCAGCAGGACTCGCTGACCTGGGACAACATTTTCTGCCGTGGGGGAAGATCTGAAGTTCAACCCCCCTGTTTGATTCCTCTGCTTCTTGCCTGTGCTCACTGGGGGAGCTTCTGATGCAGTCCCACTGCTGACCTGAGGTGAGACCCTGCACATGAAATAAAAGGGGGCAGAAGTGGAAGGGTAAGAAAGACAAGGTGCCCAAACCACCACCCTCTGTTAGAACCCTGCAGAACAAGCCCACGCTTTAAACAGCCAAAAGACCCTTGGCATAAACTTTGTGATTTCTCCTCACTCCATGTGGGCAAGGGGCAGTGAAGGAGCACAGGCAATATACACCGGATTAGTACGTTCACGTTAGTGGAACTGACTTTAATAAAATTTAAAATATAGTTCTGTCTCAGGCTTCTGTTCAAGGAGCCTGATAATTTTCTTCACATTTGCACGGAAGAGAAGTTAAGGCAACCTTAACTTCACTTTGAGCAAAGCCTGAATTTGCAAGGGCCAAAGTGTCAGTTTTCATTGATCTGTTTCAAAATAGCCTCAGCCTCTTTGAATCATTAATGAAAGGATCACCTTTTCTTCTCTGAAGGTACAAGGAACAGTGCTGGCACAGAGAAATGTTTTGACATTTTAAAAATATATTTGGACTAGACACAGACTCTAAAGTTTCATGATTTCTCTGGCTGTCTTATGCTTAACCTATCGGAGAAGTTCTGAACTACTGGCTTTGATTGTGCCACACCTTTGTCCTAAAAAGAAAGTGGAAAGTCCCCCATAAAGGGGACTCTTATGATTCTTCCTCTATGGAGCTTCAGTTTTTGCCCCAACAAAACATTTTCTATATCCAGCCAGATTCTCATCTCAAATAATAATTCCATGGCATTCGATGGTCCCAAACTGAAATCCCTTTTATTCTTACTGTTCTAAGTGACAATAGGTCCAGTGTGGAGATGCAGAAGTGAAATCACCATAGTGTTTTATTTCCATTTTAAAATATGTGGATATTTTTTTAAATGGTGATCCTGCTATTTTGAATAACCATCTATCTACATTTATCTGTACTGACTTACAGAGTTACACCTTTCTGATGGAAGGTCTGAGGTCACAGCTAAGTGAACCTGCTAAGACAATATATGAATTCAGTGATCTTTAACATAAAGTTCATTCAAGTTCATTAGAGCTTCAAAATCCTTTTACCTGGAAAATGTCTTTTTGCAGCTTACAATGTCAATATTGACTAGAGTCCTAGAAAAGCAGCCCAAAACACAGACCAAAATGTATCCTTGAATGTCTTCCACTGCAATCCATTATTATAGATAATCTATTGTTATTATCCAAGACCTTCATGCACACTACATCATCAGAGCAGTGCTCTTTGGTGACTACTGAGT
Organism: Climacteris rufus; assembly: GCA_013398175.1. Lineage (NCBI taxonomy): Eukaryota > Metazoa > Chordata > Aves > Passeriformes > Climacteridae > Climacteris > Climacteris rufus. The sequence continues at coordinate 2,167,803 of VZRZ01011485.1, read as the reverse complement.
ACTTCTATAAATTATTAATACATCTTTTTATATCACCTACTGTGGCATCAGCTAGGGACAAACAAATGTTACAAACATGGCACCCATAAAAAGAGAATGCATAATCAGTCTGTAAAATATTGTATATTCTGCACATTGCTGTGGAATACTAACAGCCACTGGATCCCTCTGGTTTGAGGGTCCCCTTCTACAGAAAATATATTGTTTGACAAACTGCAGCCCATTTACTACTTTCATAGATGTGGTTGATTCCTTTTGAACACAGGGTTTCTTTTTTAGTTTGGGGAATTTTGTTGGCTTTTTTTTCTATTTTAATATCAGATTTTTAGATCTTGTGGGCAGTTTATTTTGTTAGTGACAAATAATGAAGATTTTGATTCACAGATGAAACAGCAAAGCACCCAGAGTCTTGAATGAAGACATTCACAGATGCTGATGCCATTGCCACTGCACTTTCAGTAGGATGAATGAATTGAGACAAAGAAAATCAAGGATTTGTGGATGTTGTGAAAAAGTACTCCAGTATGCTGATATTGCTTCATTAGTACAGATTCCATTCTGTTTCCTTCATCAGGATGGACACTCAGCCTTGGTATTTGTTCATTCTTGGACTGCATATGGTAGCTTAGATATCAGAAGTATTCAGTAAGGCTGCAAAGATTTTAAAAAGCAGCTTAGACCTGTCTTAAATATTGAAAAAATATGTATCTAAAAATTATAAAATGAAGGAGGTGCACTATTAGATAGGTCAGTTACATGGTAGAAGAAGGAAAAAAATATTATTTTGCAACTCCTCAGGAGGACTAAACCATCACAAGGAATAATCCTTGGCCTGGGGCTGCCTCAATGAAACAAGTCCAGGAATGACACAACTAGCAAGGGTCACACACACAAGCAATTAGGGATCACAGAGATGTCACATCCCAGTAAATTCCTGATCACAGCTGAAGTGTTGTGTGACTTACAAGCACAAATGCTCTGGATGTCAACAGCACCAGGGTTTTCAGGACAGGTTAATGAGAAAGGAAGAGTCAGGGAGTGAAAAATGGTACAAGGCAGGAGAGAGTGCAGCATTTCCACTGTTTTGTTTAGAAGGGGTTAATGTCCAGATCTCACCCTTTTGTTCTGCCATTGCTGAGGGTTCTTTCCTGTTGCTGAATGAGGTAAGGGGCCCAGGGGATCTGGTGCCACAGACAGGAGGGCAGAATTGACCTTCCCGTGGCAAACACATCTGTTTGAAAAGTCTGCCTTCCTTCTTCACCTTGTGAAAATGCAGTACTTCTCTGACACAAGAGTGAGTGCTCTCCATCCAACTCTACAGTCTGGCATGATCTGCTCCTCATCAGGGATTAAAGTACAGATATACAGAATTGATTTCTCCCCTGAAGTAACACTTAGACTATCGCTTGTAGTTCCTACAACCTTCACTTCGCAGTGCAAATCATTTCTTGTGCTTTATCTTCATTCTTTTAATTAGCAGAACCTAAGAATCCCCACTAGAATTCATAATCTCATTCCTATTGCTCTACCTAAGCTATAAAGTGGTCCTCAGTAACCCAGAATGTAAATGATTGATTTGTTTTTAAGTGAAATTAACTCTGCAGGCCCAGACACAAAGCAGTGGGGCTTGTGAGGAGAACAGGGCTGGAGATCAGAGCAAACAAGGCTGCAAGACAGCTCTGACCAGCTCTTTTGTGGTTGCTGCTCCCCTGCAGCCCCTGCACATCTTCAGGGAATAGGTTACAGGGTGTTTGGTGACCACATTTCAGCAATGGCAAAGCCACTTTTCTACATCAACCAAACTCACCAAACTTCCCCCAAAGGTGAGGAGATGTTCAGCTCTGCCGTGGGCACTGTGCAGAAACCCCTGGGCTCCCTCCAGCTTCCAAACTGAGCTGTCAGCACCCTGCAGACCCTAAACCTTTGATTTATCATCCAAAGGCACAGCATCTCATAACATCTAAATTCAAGCCAAAAAGATTGCCTGCCCTTTTTTCCCCTTTATAAATAATGTTTTCTTTTCGTTCCAGTTACTGCTTTGTCTTTATAAAACATTTCATTCTCGGTTTTTCCTTTGATTCATATATGTGATGATGTATAAGCTTGGCTGTTCTCCTTAGCTATTCTTCACTCAATGAAAACTAAATAAAATGGTGCCAAACCATTAAAGCAATTCAAATTTACAAGGTGAGGCACCCCTCTAAATGATGAATGGCTGAGATTTTGATTTATTGCCTTTCTCTTCCATATAAAATGATGACTCCACGAATAAATGAAACCTGAAATGCTGCCAGTACGCTACAGACACAGAATCCCAGGAGTTTTCTGTAGCAAAGGGGTTTGTGTCACCAAACCATATGGTAGTTCTTACTAAAACTGTAAAAAGCTATAAAAGCTATAAAAGCCCAGGACAGCAATAACTGAAAACCAATGCAGATACAAGTGTTGGGAGTCACCTTTCCATTTACAACCATCAGATTATAGATGTTTTGGTAGGTATTAAAAGGCAAACCTGGCAGCTGTGCTGCACTTTACTGAAGCTGTAGGCTATCTCTGGAAGTCAGGAGAGGTCTGGTGGAAACTACAATAAATAAATAGACCTAATAATTTTTGTTTTCTTTAATATTAGCTTTTTATCTTTCTTTTGTTTCTGTTCAAGATGAATGTTCCTGCAGTCATAAATAACCCACTTGTATGTAATTCAGATTGGAGCACCTCCAGGGGAGCCTCCTTAGTGCCATGTGTGACCCTTACTCTGGACATAAAGGGCCCATGGCCTGGTTACCTTCAGTGCAGTTCCCTGTAAAGACAAGAAAGATGTCACAGAGTAGAGTGAAGGAAAACTGTACAGGGTATAACTGAGGTTATTTCCCTTTAATTGCATACATTTGTAAATATTTCTTGCCTAAAAAGGCAGCAAACATCACCAAGGAATCTGGAGTGATCTATGCATTACGTTGTCCCCAGCATCAGGCACAAATGGGTAAAAAAGCCCCCACGTATTGTGTAATCTCATTAGTGCTGATGTGAAGCAGACACAATTAATTCCTTTAACACCATATTCAACTGTAAAATACAATTGTAGGGAATATACTTGAACTGAAATAAAGCCTATACTAGAAGAGGTTTCTCTTTGCAGCATTGTCTCTGACTAATGAGCCTAAGAAGAGAAAAGCCTAGAAAAGAGGGAAAGAAAGCTGAGTTTCCAGCTATTATCTTTGCAGAGTTGACATACACAGGCTCATTATTGCATTATGTTTTATTCAACAAAATCACTTTAATGTTGCAGCTTAAATTGAATTCACTAAAGCATCTCTTGCCTAATGTGTCTCAAGTGTCTGCTTGCTGTTTGCATTTTCTTCAGAATTATGGCAGGGAATCTTTGGAAACAGCAAAATTATGTGCAATCCACAAAACAATATGGCTGTAATGGGGTAATCGGCCTTCAGCGTAATTAAAGAAACATTCCCTCATCAAACTAATTCTGCAAGAGACCTAGAGGCTGCATTGTACAAATCATCCACTTAGTAAAATTCTTTATCTGATTTGCATTTAAAACCTACTTATGCAAATAGGCTTGCTCAGTGCATCACAAGAAATGGAACGACTTAAAAAAAACCCGACAGTGATTAAAACAAACCTGCTTCTTCTCCATAAATCATGGTGTGTGATGCCCTGGTGTTCACCTAGGAACATTTCAATTAGTCTGTTGCAGGAGTTCTTCTGGAAAAGAGAAATTGCTTTGGTGCATAGTCATGTATGACACCCGCTCTGGACACGACAGCTCCGCTTCCCTGGGGTCAGAACATCCCAGAACATGGGAAGAGGCAAATGCCCTTTCTTCTCCAATGGTTTGTATCAGAGCACAGGAATTACTGTGCCATTTTGATCTGCAAGCTCCATTCCCAGTTTAAACTAAAGCAAATGGCAGCGAAAGGTGAGTGTCAGTGAGAATTAGTGATGCACCACGAAAAAGTCTCATTTTCCTTCTTCCAGTTCGGTTCACTTGCAGCAGATGGCAGAGTCCCATTTCTTAGGCAAACTTTAGTCTTGAGCATAAACAGTGGGGTAAATCTCTAAAATAAACATATCAGCTTTGCCAGATTGATTTGTGTCTGTAGCTACCAGTGCTTTAGTTCCTGTGACCTTTTGTAGAAACAGATCTTTTGTTTCTCTCATTGTCTGCAGTATCTGTACAGTACTCCTGTAGAATATTTACTGCAGGGATAGCCCCTAACCCACACCAATCTTTCTCTTAAACCCCATTCCAGTACATGAACCAACACACTTCAGAAAAAACAGTATATGAGGCTGAGCAAAGGAGCTTTATAAATGTCTCCTTCACTCAAAATCTTTAATTTACACAAATAAACATTCTGTTCTTACTCCTCCTGGGCACCCTGAGTTTCAGTCAGAGTATCTCCTGGCTAACAAAGCCTGGGACTGGAATTTGGGGATTCACAGCCTTTCAGGCCAGATCTCAAACCACTTGTGTCAGCTGCCCTGAGACACAGTCTGACTGTGTCAGCCACAACAAATGGCTCTTCACAAAAATCAGTGAAAAGACTGCTGAATTTAGGAACACTGGCTATATTTTGTTGACTAAAAAAATGAGATATTGTATGCTATCCCTTCAAATTCCTCCCAACCTCTACAGGATGTGTGAGGGGCAGTTGTTGGACAAATGTGAAAGGCAGTGCAAGCTGTTCAGTTTTTATTTGTTGCTGTGTAATGAGACACTGTGTGATTGGGAAGATTTTCTGGCAGCCAGGTCCTGTGGATCTGGACTGAGTTAGGTGCTCTGGGGTGACATTTCCTCTCCAAACCTGGTGCTTCCTGCTGGCAGCCAGGCTGGAGGGGGATGGACAGAGATGTGGGATCTGGCATCGGGGTGCCAGTGGCAGGAAAACTCCTTTGGCTGTAAAAAAGGTCCATGATGAGCTTCAGAAGCAATGGGAAGGTTTTTCCTATCTGGGAAATACCTTATGGGCTTACTCAATCTGAAAAGTCTGAAAGAGGTGGGAGGAGAAAGACAGACTGAGGTAAAGGATGTGTCTTTGCAAGAGAAAAGTAGCAACAAAGAATATTATTTTCAAAACATCATTTAGTCTGTTTCAAACAGTGCTGATTCAAGAGGTCATAGAAAGAGATCATAGTACAGAGATTGCACACCTTGAGATTCACATTTAAATAAACCTATTTTTAAAATACATCTTTAGCTACAGGTGGCTTTTGATGCTCTCTTTGCAAAACACGAGGCAGATGCATCTGACGGCTTTAGCAATGGCTAATGTTAATATAATGTTAATATTGCTGTGTTCTAAAGTGTTTAAACTTACAGCATCTGTAGAATGTTGTGAATTGCACTGTTTTAAATGATATATTTTTCTAAACAGACCCAGCTTCCTTCTCCAAATAAGAACCTCTGAGACCAACAACTCTGTCCAGGATTACCTGCAGGGTGAAATCTCCATTGCACCACAGTTGTTCCTAAGGGAAAATTGCAAAACCTACCATGCACTTTCTACCTACACTTCATCCCTGCACACATTTTTTTGGAGATCAATGTTTTTCAGGATCCTAATCCCAAATTATTTCTTTAGTGAAGCCAATGCATTTTATTTTATAATGCAGTTACTGAGTGACAAGTAGGTAACTAAACATAACTGGTCTATAGAGTTGACACACAACTCATGTGTTGCTCTGACTGGAACAAGTTTGCCATTTCCTGTTTGCCACAGTTCCTGTGGAAAATACCCTTCTTGCTTGGAAGGAAATACGTTCATGCTTGGGAGGAAATACAACAAGTTTTCTAAGCTGACTTTTTAAGTGTTTCCCTCTTGTTCAGGCCTTTGCAATTCTGTTACTCCTCCTCCTCAGACCCATGTGTTCTTCAGTGTGGTGAGAGCTGGTATTTGCACAACATGAAACTCTGTTTCTGGATTTATTCATCCATTAATTGAATATAGTCTGAGTTCCTTCACTGGGTTAGTGAGAGCTGTCCCTCTCTGTCTGCAAAGGCATAATTTAATAACCATGGAAAAACTGCAGTGATACTCTTGAAATAATTCTTGCCTCTTGTTAAAATTGTGTGTGAATTTATTTGGGTTAACTTTAATAATTGAAATCTTCCTTCAAGGGGCGGTAAAATAAATGAGAAATAAGTATTGAAAGAACTATTTTTAGTATTAATTCTTTATGTCAGTTCAGTGACACGAGAAAATATATATCATAAGGATGTCACAGGATAATAGCTGCTGGCTTTCTACATTGTTTTATATTCTGTAATTCAGCTTTAATTTCTAGAAATATATTTGCCTCAGAACAATTAAATATTTTTTTTAAATTCAGAGCCGAAATGCTTTTGCCTATGTGGCACATATAAAGGTGCCACAACTCTTTTTATCCCTACAGGAAATCCTCAAATAGAATACATTGTGAAGTGTGTCCATGAAAAAGGGATTTCATACTTCCATGGAAAGTGCAGAAACTCAAACAATTAAAGCATTTTGGTAGACAAAGCAGTTTGCCACCTTCTCCTTATTCTTAACCTCTTAAGAGCCATTCAGAGGAACAAAAATAGGGATTTCTCTTGTTTATTTCCCATTCTTTGATGTAGGTTCTCTATTACCTTAAAAATGTTTTCTAAATGTATTAGGGAAATACATAATTCAAAGATGAACAACTCCCAGAGAAGCGACAGTGGGGCAAATGCAGGTGATATACAGAACATCTGATTTCCTCTGGAATGGCTGATAGCACTGCTGGCATCAGCTAGAGGAATAAAAGTAGTGTTGTTCCAACCCCTGATTTTGCTTCTCTATTTCATCCCAAGATTGGAAGAGGTCATGGCAGGGAAGAGCCAAGTCTGCTGCCAGCTCTGCAGCCAAAGTTCTGTTCTAGGGTGAGGATTTCACACAGGAGAGTGGGAAAAGGCCCTCTGAGAAAGGATAATGTTTCTTTGAGGGAGTGACAGGGCTGGAGGAAGAACATCTGTTGGGAATTACTCACAGCACTGCTGGGTTACAGAGGAATGAAGCCAGACTTGGCTCGAGATAGTGTCAATAGTCAAGAACAGATCGAAAGAGCTTTTTGCTACGTGTAATTCACTATCCTGCATACAGTTAAAAAGGAAAAGCAAACAGGAAATCTTCCCCTCAAACACCAAAAACACCTCCCCTCCAGCCAAAAATTATCCAAGTGCCAAGCAGAGCTGAAGTTTGAAATGGAATATATTACTGAGATCTACATAGCATGGAGAATCCTACCAGGTCATTTCTGGGCCATAAACAAGACATTTCAGATTTGCCTTTACACTTGTTACAATGCAAACCTTTGTTTTCAGGATGGTCTGGGCCCTGTGCAGATCTCCCAGCTCCCTCACGTGCCCTGGGCAGGCTGGGTGGGCCAGGCTGAGGTCAGGGATGTGTGCTCAGAGTGCCAGCAGCAATTGCAGCATCCCAGGAAAACTCAGAGCAGAACAGAGATTCCACGGATTTGGTTCTTTCTTGTGAGGAAAAACTGTTGGAGGTGATGTGGGACCAGTCCCAGCCTTTGCTTTTATTCCTTCATTGGCTTAGCCAGGTATTGCCTTTCTTCAAATTGGATTGTTTAGTGCAAGGAAGGGGAGGACGTTGGTTTTTGATTTACTGACAGTCCTGAGGCTCAGTTGGACATGAGAGACCTAAAGGGGTGGGTGCCATGTGCAAGCCTAATGTGCCTCCTGAACTTGCAAATTAAATTGTGGATTTTGAACTGGCTTATACTGACATAATACAAATAACACACAAATCCCCACATCTGCCAGCTCCAGATTGGTGTGCATAATCATGATTTTCTTTAGCTTTAAAAAATGTAAGATACAGAAACAAACAAAGTTGCAAAACCTTCCTAATAGGATGTTTAATAGGTTGTTTAATAGGATGTTTGATAGCATTCTGCTGGTGGTAAGTTCACACCACTGGCTCTATTGGACTTGGATGTCAGATGCAATGAAAACCTTCCCATTGCATTCTTGGACTTTCATGTCTTTAAGATCTGAAGAGCAGCTCATGACAAAATCTAGGAATAGAATGGCACTACAGATTTTTTCTGTTTTGGTTTCATATGTCTACTTTGTGTAGGCTTGTCAAGCCTTGCACAACTTTGCAATGCCCCTCTATTGTCAGTCTTGATATAACCAGCAATGATCTGTTTTTTAAAGTTCAGCATTAGTACAGTTTGTTTTTTTGTTTTGTTTTGTTTCCTTTGTTGTTGTTGTGGTCTGTTTTTATTTTTTTTTTCCCCATAACACAGGCAGCCTCCTAAAATGTAATAAATAACCTGCTTCCAATTGAGCCAGTCGTCTTTCCTCCAGTGGTATCCACACACCTGGAACAGTGAATGTAGAATGCTAGCTATGAGCTAATTTAGCATGTAGAAATTGCCACTTCTTTTTAATTAGCTATTGATTTGGGGAATTTGTGTGCTGAGTTTAATCAAGTTTGATGAGAGTAGATAACTTGAGTCAGTTTGTTTGAATTTAAGATACATAAAATTGATGCAGGGCATCCGCTTATTAGGAGTGGAACTCCCTGCTAGGAGCAACCAATATTTTCCCTGGAGCTTGGAATTCAAACTCCAACTCCATTTTATTGGAGCCTCTCAATTACAAAGTTTTATGTGGCAACAAAGACTTGACCTTAAAAAAATAAGTTTGGCATTATCATCACAGCACATAACTGGGTACATTGTGGAAATGATGCAGACACCACTTTTCACTGAGAAATGAAGATGATCCTGCCAGTCTCAGGTTTAGCTGTTGAGTGGGGGACAAATCCAGCTGCCTTTCAAGGTGGGAGTTTCTCTGTTCACAGTGAGGAAAATACTCTGCCAAAAATGCAGTTTCCTACAGGAAGATTGGGAGAAAAGTCTTCTCATACTATCATTTGAAAATCTTGCCAATTATTTCAAATTAATGACTCTAAAATATTTAAAGGAATCCAATGAAAGACTTGTAAGTCTATTTAGAAATGATAACACAAATAAAGGGTAAGGTCTCACTGGTTTTCTCCTCAGTCTCCCTATGAGCACTTAGTCTATGTGGTATTAATAAAATGCCTTTTGCTCTGATGATACCAATTATTCCATGGTCTAGGAAGTTACACTATTAAAGTTTCTGATATTCTGAATTTTAATCTTATTAACTTACTCCCTGAAGAGTCATCTCCCTCCTTGGTGTGTTCATCCTCCATGTATCTCAGGAAGGTTATTGTTCCCCTCTGTGATTATTTAGTCAAGGTATTACACATTAAGTCTTTAATTGTTTCTTCTGAAGAAATCCCTTTAGCCCAATTTGTGGCTTAAGTACTTGTGCTTATTGACCAAAGTGCATCTTCAGTACAAATGGACCCTGTTCTGCTAGCAAGCTTTAAATCAACAGGCCAGCTTTCAAGTGCTTAATGTGAGCTTTTCCTTAGCCCTCATGTTGGCTCAGTTCCACACCTACCTGATAGTCTTTCACATTTTTTTCCTTGTTTTTCCATGGCAAAGATCTCAGCTGCTGGTGCTGTGCTCTGTGAATGACACTACTGACTGCTCTTGCTACTCCCGTGCTGTGAGAGGACCTCAACTCCCACTGAAAGATGTTTTTCCCCTCACATTAATGGAATTTGTGCAACACAGAAATAGAAATGGATTGCTGGGGCTGAAAAGGAGCAGCAGCAGGAGCCATGGGGGGAATGAGCAGTGTGAGCTACAGCTGGTGCTGCGGTGTTTGAAATGGTCCAAACCTCTTTTTGGGCAGGGCACCTCCTGGCCAGGGACAGGTTTGCAACCAGAGGAGGAACACCCAGGTGTATTCCAGAATTCTGGGCTCTAGAAATCTCTTTTCATAACCATGGGATATGATAAACTGCTTGAAACAGCTCTTTTTCAAGTGAGAGATGGGATTTGGTGACCCCAAAGCCTCCTTTTCAACAACCTTCTCTGTTTTTTTTTTTTTTTAAATCAAAATGGTTTAAGCTGACACAATTTAAGACTGTAACAGTTTTGCACATCTATAATAAAACAATGTTTAAAGATGGGGAAAAAAGTTGCAGATCTATCAAAGCATTTGATTGGAAGATAAAATTCAGGATTTATTTAATGTAGCTTTACACAGCACTTTGTTACCTGTGTAACAAAGCTGTAAACTGATTTTTTGAGGCTTTGATTCTGGTTTTAGCTTTGGTGTTTGCCTGGAGTGATTAACAGGTCAATCCCTTAACTTCTGCTTCAGTTTCTATGTGTACAAATGCCTGGGATAACTGCAGATGGGTTTCAGGAGTCCATGCATTTCTACTGATACCAAAAAATGGGCATTGTTAGATGCAAAGACTACCATGTAAGAATGTAACAAAGTAATAGATAAAACTCAAACAGAAATTAACAAAAAATATACAGAGGTGAATGCACTGTAGCATAATTTGTTGGGCTGTATTTGCACAAGTGTGCTAAGAAGAGATGGATTTCTCTGAGCTGAATCACCAGCAGAAGATGCTGAGATCTTTCCATCTGATCTTGGCAGATCTGCTGGGCCATTTCCTCAGTACCACTGGATTTCCTCAGTACCAGGGGGATGTTCCAGTGCCTCCAGACACCTGTAACCTCCCAGAACAGATCATCTCTGAGGGAAATCCTGCCAGGAGGTGCATGGACTGAGATTAAGCATGGTGAGAAGTGTCTCCTTAAGCATGTAAACACTACAGATCTATTAAAAAAATGTAGAAACCTCTATTTATTTGTAAAAGCTGAAATGTGGAGCATTCAGTCTTCATTAAAAGATTTTGAGTAATAGCTTTCAACTTGATACCCACACTTAATGGTTTGCCTGGGTGGTACAGAAATGATCAATCAAAACATAATAGCAAATGCTGTGCATGTGTTATTCCAGCTGCTGCAGAAGCCAGCATTATTATTAAATTTAATGGCTTCTCTCCAGGACTTCAAATTCTATGGCATTTAATTACTTCCTGGTGTGGTTTGTACCACAGAGGTACAGCTGCTTAAACACTCCCTGATAAATAAAGGGGAGACCTTTAAAGCTGTGAGATGCAGAGGCTATATCTCAATTTTAAGCAGACCATTCAGTCCTGGTTAAAATGCAATAAATAAAAGAGCCCATGATGTAGAACATGCTGGCAGAGCTCAGCAAAGCACCCTTTGTGTTGGAAAACCCAGACACTGGGTTGGTGCTCAGAGCCCACCTGAGGCTCCCTGGGGTCAGGCAAATTTGGAGGAAGATTTTGGAAGTTTAGTACTGCTATCTACTCATTTCTGAAAATATTCACAAAAATATTGGATGCAAATTTTCATTCCCTATCTGGAATAGAAGAAAATTATCCATGTTATAACAACTTTTGGTCATTTGTGTTTGTCCAGTTCAGTAAATTACAAAGAACCCAAAGAATTCTGTAACTTTCTGTAGAACTATGTAATAAAAACATTGCATATGTTCCTAGTATGATGTCTTTAGCAATCATTTACTGAAATGTAACTCAAACATCAATCTCTCAAAATGTATAACTGACCAGCTGCTTTTTAATCTATATCTGAATCCAACTTCATCACAAAACCCTTTTAATACAAAGATGCAGAAATACATTCGGTAGCACTAATGCAATGCAGGTGCCTGTGAGTGCTCAGGTGTTGTGGCTTTGGACTCCACCCCACAGTTCATCAGTTTAAACCATGAATTACTGAGTCACTCCATCTCTCATTGTCCTTCCCCTTCTCCACGGGTGGATGCCATCTCTCCCCAGTTATTTTGGGTACTGAAGAAGGTTCTCTCCCAGCAGGCAGAGCCCCCACCCTGGCAGCAGCCCCAAACCCGGGCTCTGAGCTGCGTGCTGCCTCCAGGGACTGGCAGCAGAAAGGAGCAGATCCCTGTGCCAGCTCTCTCACAGAAGGTGTCCCAAGGATAAAATCCAGATAATCCCAGTGATTTCAGCTGAACCATGTGGAGACTGGCACAACTGCACCCTTTAGTGTTTGTAGCTCCTTGGTCTCTTGTCTCCCCCGGCAGAGTTCTTGTAGGACCCAGTGTCCAGGAGCTGTTGGACTCCTTGGCACTGATGTGCTGAGGATGTTATAAGGTTTGTTTTACTTAGGCCCTAGCTGTAAATTAAATATCTCTCCCTAACTGTAGCTGATAGTTCCACAGAGGTATAGCAGGTTTATTTTACCCCTTTTTACTTTCTAAGAATGACTAAGGTACCCCTTCCCCTGGTCCTGTTTTGTAGAAGATACCAGACTGATTTATTTCCAAAAAGATGAACATAAGGGATTATAATTGCTGCTCTGAAAAATACATTCTGGATGTTTAGGGCATTAATTAAGTGAAGGCTTGTGATCACACAGCATCAATACTCAAATGAGAGAAAAGGAGCACAAGATGTGAAATGTCTTTGCGTTCCAGGTTTGTGGGTTTTTTTTTCCTGCTGGCCTTCCCACCTTCTACTTCAGTGTGTATTTAAAAATATTTATTTCACCACAGCTGCATTCTGCCCATAACACATCAACGAAATAAGTGATACTAAGAATGATCAATGGGCACTTAAGGGGGTTAGGAGTCTTTTACCTGAAATACTGGACTAATTTTGAGACTGAGATGAGCAGATCTGTTCTGTTGCCCTCAGGCAGGTTTAAAAGCAAAAACCTGCTTTACGTAATAGCAGACAGTCAGGTGTCAGTTGTGGCAACAAAAGCTGTGTTTTGTTCCTTGGATTAGATACTTCTTGTTGTGCTTTCTTGAAATTTCTGCTCTTTTTAATATAAATTGCTTATACAGCACTTAGGCACCTGAGATATAAAGTGTGTCTAAAGGAAAGTAGATATAGCCTGGGCTTTGATGTTTGATAACAGGAGGAGACAAATGCTCTCCCTACGTTTGTTAGACACTGAATGGGTTTCTGTAATTGTGTCGTAAAATGCTCTGATGGATCGGGACACATCTTGCAATCCCATATAAAGCTGAGCCCTCATCAATCATGAGATACTCTCACAAAAGGCAGAGACAGCTTCATTCTGCTTCACGACTGATGGAAATGGGATCTCTTCCTTTCAGGGCTGATGCTTGGAGGAAAGTGAACTTGCTGAAAGCTGGTGGGGATTGCATGTTTTATTTCCCATGGAGTACCTGTGATAACTTATCCCCTGCTTTGGATCTTGATGGTTTTTTGTGGCTCAGGTGGTAACAGACATCCAGTTACACTTTATTTTCTTCCTTTGACTATGATGTGAAGATGGTTTTCTTCTACTGCTAAATGCTGTAGCTCAGTTGTGTCTTCTGTTGCTTCCAGGTTGACCCACACTGATAACTTTTCTTTTGGACTATACCAACCCTTCACTTGGTTAAAGGGTTTATTAATGTGTTTGGGTTTGACCTGACTCCCTCTTTCCTCCTGCAGCACAGACAAACAATATTGTTTTGACTGATGGAGCCATTTATTGTATAGTTGATCCTGATAGCATCTGTTGGCCCCACTCACCTCACAGAATATTCTGAGCTGGAAGTTGTGATCAAGGTTTTGTTGCATGAAGCTTTGTAAAGCACGAAGCCTGGCACCCCTCCTTCAGAGAGAGACACAAAGAAAAGGGATGTGATGCACAGGAAAATAGGAGAGGTACAAAGTGTGAGAAGGAAACAAAGTTTTTTCAAGGAGGGTTTGACTGAGGCTGTGCTGGAGGGGAGGGAGCTAAGGAGAAGGCACTGAACACAGCAGAGAGTGTGAGATGAAGATGTTGGCTGAGCTGGAAGACTGTGCAGATGACAGTCACCACTGGAGTGGTGTCTGAGTGGTACAGCACGTCCTTTATCTCTGCCAGGCATCTCATTTATGCCTTTATCTTCTGCTCCTTCAGCAGGTAGCATTTGCAGTATTTTGATGATAATGCCAGCTTTTTAGCTGACTATCTCTCTGAAATCACTGATAACACTTGACTTTCCTGATCAAGATCTTATTGTTCACTGGAATAGGAGTGGGAAAAGGAACAAAAAGCCCTGGTGTGTTTGGTGAGAGCCAATCTCTGCATTTCCCGAGCTGCTGTTCTGATGTGTCAGGTGCTTCCTCGCTGTCCTGTGCTTTATCAGCACTCACAGCCCTGGCAGCGGACTGGGGAGATACCCAAGAGTTGCAAACTGAATTTTTTGTTCAAAGACCGAGGAGAAGAGAGCAAAGGGCAGCTTTGCAAGCCTGGGCTCCTTCAGAAACACGCCTGGGTAATACAAATAAGTTTGTTTCGAGGCGTGACAGCTGTTGATGCCAAAACTCTGAAGTCTGTTCCTAGCATGGAATCTAATGAAGAATGAAATTAAGGTTTTGGAGCTGCCAGTACATTATTAGGCCTCAGACACAGATGGTGTGACAGAGAACATCACAATCCAGAAATCTTTAAGAAAAAAAGGAGCTTGTGGGAAAATAGTTTTCTTGGTGGTATTATGTAGGAAAATCTGTCATTTAAACCTGTAGGAACCAGGAGATTTCTGTATCCTTACAGAGGTAATGAGTGTTTTAATAATTTTCCTCTGCACTTTTTTCCCCCTTTTTCCCTCCAAAAGGGAACTGTCTGAACTAGATTTAAAAACTTTTAGAAAAAAGACTTTTCTGAAAATGGTCTCTACTGGTCCATATTTCCATGTTCCTACATACAGTGCTTATTCAAAACTTTACAAGGATATGCATGTGGAAGGAAAAAGCAAATAAAATGACCTTCCAGTGTCTTCTTTCTTCACTCCTGGTTTGTCCTTGCCTCGCTGGGGTGGGGAACAATTAGTTGCAAGTCAATTTGAAGCAAGTGAGACAAGCTATTGTGGTGGTGAAAAGTGCTGAACCGCTAGAAATGGCACCGGTGTTAAAACACAGCAAGGGAGAAGAAAAGGGTGAAGAAAGAAAAACCTAGTTTTCCTTTTGCCTGAGGCTTAGCTATGTGATAAGCCAAGCAGATAATATTGACTACACCAGCTCCTAGGAGCCTGAGAGGGAGACATTTATTTATTTTATGGCCGAGGATGCTGAAGGAAGAAGCTAATAACTTCCTGTACTGGTTATATTATATTAAAAAAGAGTCCATAAGACAGATGTAGCTGTCTTTGTTCTCTCTCCCATCCTTATCTCTCAGCCTGTTTTGCCTGCAGCACGGAATCACCAGGGCCCTGAGAGCACTAATGGACCTGATGGAACCGAGCAGCCTCAGCAGGTCCCCTCCCTCCTGCTGGGAGCTCAACAGGGGCTCCGGAGGCAGTCCTGGTAATTTGTCAGGATGATAAAGACATTCCAGGAACTTCCAGTCATAAAAGCTTGCTAGCTCCTTATAATATTTTGAGAACATCCAGCAAAATATTTCATTTTTAGGAGTGGGTATTTGAAGGCAACAAGCTTTTTGAACTGACATCTATTGCTTAGCATTCTTTGGCTGAGGTGCCTTTTCCTGGTTTCTGTACTCCAAAGGATATTCTGGATGATCTATCCAGGGATGGGTATCTATGAGGATGTTGTTACATGGATTTATATTGCAAAGTGTTCAGTTTGAAATTTTGGGTCTTCAGGTTTGTGAACCAGCCTGAGGTTGAGTGCTGAAAACACTTTTTCTAACAGAAGCTCCTACTCCAAATAGTCAATTAAAAATGTGAAAATTAACTCTTCTAAGAGGACTTAATGTCTTGTAACACATAAATAAATACACTCTGAGCATCTCAAGTGGTGTAAATTACTTCAACCTTTTTATTGCTCTTCTATATAATCAGAGAAAATACAGTACATGTTTTGAAATAAGCAGGGATCATATATTTTAATGCCACAAGTTAGCCTTGTGCAACCATGAAAATTGTATTTTACACTCTTCAGGTTGGCTGTGTTAAGACTTGGAGGCTTGGCCACGGCTGGCAACCTGAGCCCCCCTCAGAATGCCCAGCACTGTGTTCCCTTTAGGATGACCACAGAAAAAAAGATTTTGAATTCTTTTGGCTGACTCACAAAATTGGGGAAACCAACTCTAAGCTAACTCGTTATCTGGACTATGAAAGTTACTTTGGAATTTGTATTAAACTGCTATGGTTCTGATAGATGCAAGTCCAAACTCCTTTCAAACTAGGAAGTCTTTATCCATCCATGATTGACATTTTTTGCCTTTGTCTAGTTTTAATTGCACCACAAAAGTGCATTTTGCTGCCAACAAATGAGAATGCTGAGGTGCTTCTCAGGTTCTCTTTGTTTGCATATGAGTAGTCCAAATCCTTCAAAATACTTCATTTGTGAGGGAGGTATTACAGTTTAATGGCACATAGGCTGAAAATTAACTTTGCTTAGGTATGTTTAATGTGGCCATGTAGGCAATATTCCATCACAGCCAGGGTCCTTTCAGTAAGCTGACATCAAAACAGTCTGGTGCAAATGCCTAAGAAAAGCTTTCCTCCAGAGGACTTAAAACAGCATGAGAGAAAACATAAGCTGTTTATTATCTACTTAGGCATTTTCTATTTGTGTGTGTGTCCAAATTAGTAGGAGCAATGTCTCCAGGTTTTCTGTGTGCAGCCCCTCCTGTGGCTCCTGGGCCTGTGCAGAGAGGGAGCAGAGGATGCTGTCCGTGGGTGCTGCCCCAGCACTGGTGCTGGGCACTCCTGCTGGCAGTCCATGCAGCGAGTCTGCACTTGTGCCAAAATCCATTCTGACCTCCTGCTCTGTGTAGCTCTGGGATGCCATTGGAATTTCGTTTCGTGTCCTACAGCATTTTTTGTTTCGTGTTGCGTACAGCATTTTTTTCAGCAGTGTGTCATGTTTTCTCCCCTGACTTTTATGCTCCTAAGATTTTGAAACAATAGGTGTAATCACTTGTTTTAAACCTTTCTCCTATGCAGCAATTTTTTCAGAAGAGAAGATTTTTTTCAAAATCTTTTTTCTACCCCCTGCAGTGCTCGCAGTCTTCCAGTAGTGGTTTGGTTCTCTGTGTGCATTTAAGATTCTCTTTAAAGGAGATATAGGAAAGACCTGGAATTTTGATGCTTTCTGTAAATTTGCTGTGTGATAGGCTGTGTTTACAAAACCTGTAGTAATAGGCTGTATTTTAATAGTTTCTCTTTACAAACTCATTCTGGTTTGTAAGAGTTACATGGATGGAAAGTGATGGTGGGGAGAGTAATGCTGATAATCATCTGCTTTGCACTCAGCAGGTGTGAATCAGAGGAGCTCTCTTGATGCAACCAGATAATTTGAAAAAGCTTTGTCTAAAAATTACAACACCCTTTTTAGGCATGTGTTTTAATCTGAGCCACTTCAGAGGCAGGGCTGTCACTCTGCTCTCTGAAGTGACTGTTTGTTGCAGCAGCTTGAGAACTGAATCTTCAAATTCCTCCAAATATTGTGGGTGTCATTATCCATTAAATGGAAGACTGAAATTTGATCTGGAAAACTTGGACAAGGCAGCAGGTGACATTTATAGATCCCACCAGTAATTGCCTACTTGAACAGAGGTTTGGAAGGTTTATGTAAAGGGTGAATAGGTTTGTGTGAAAACAGAGAAAACAGCCATTGCTGTGACAGAAAATTAATCCCTTTGTCCAGTTAACTGCCATATTCTGTCCTATTGGTGACATTAAAACCAACCAGCTCATCTGGTTAAATCCTTACTTTCTCTACTCTGATTCAACATCATTAACGCTCAGGATTATCTGTAATGAGATTTGGATGTTAAACACTGTTTAATCAGAAGCCCTTGGTGTGAATGATGGTAGGCAAGATTTCTAGCGAAGAAGGAATTCAAAGTATTACCAAAAGTTATGGGGAATAATCTACTTTCTTGGGAGGGGTTGTGTGGCTGCTGCCTCCATGTGGAGCTCATGGCACAATAAGGGAAATAGGGAGGGAGCTCCCACCCATCCTTTGGGTTTGTAGCAGGAAAAGTACTGGGCCAGCAAAGGGGAGAATTGTCTTTATGAATATATTTAATAATAAACACAATTAATTATTATTGTGCAGATTTGCAGAGAAACTTGAGGTCATAAACACTGGATTTGTTCTGATCCTTCGGGGCAGATGGCAGAAACCAAGCTCAACATTTGACTCCAGGCTGGAGCAGGGAGCCTTTCCTTGCCCTGTGGCTACCCAGGAATCTTTAATATTTACTGAGGTCCTGGCATGTTTCTGGTAGAGTTTCATGGGGATATTTTGGTGTCTGAGAGGTTCTGAAGGATTTAATAGTCAGCAACATACCCTGCTTTGTTTTTTCTTATGGCCATTGTAGCAGATGTTACTGCAGAATCAGTTTATAGGGAAACCTGAAGCTATAAACAATGGAGACAGTGTCTCTAATGTTTGTTGGTGAACATAAAACAATAATAAAAATAATGAAATATTTATAAGCTTTCAGAAGTAATTACAATGATGAGGTGCAGAGTTTAATTTGGAAGCACTAGCAAAATAAATGAAAAATTAATTTTCCAGACTTACTGGTTCATTTTCAGACTTATTTTTTAATAACTTGGCCTCCTTGTAGCCATAAGATGTGCCAAATTACCTGATTAATGTAAAATTATAATTCTGTTCTCCACCCATTAAAGTAACTGTACAAGTGGGGAAATCGTCTGTTGATTCTTTTTTTTTAATCGGAGAACACATGAAGAGATGTGAGCTTTTACTGCTGATTACGGTGCCTTTCATTGGCAAAACTGGCATTTTATGTTCTTCTGTAACATGAATAGATTTACAGAACTTGTGATTTCACTGCAGAGAAGACATATATCAGAGAGCTTTAAATCAGATTAGTCTTACATTGGCTTGCAAACTAAGGTGAGATAAGGGAATGCAACAAGTATTCCATTAAATTAAACATCATAGTGCTCGGATATAAATGCCATTCTGAGGTAATTCCCATAATATTACTCATTAAGACACTAAAATCAATGAACACACTAAACTTCTCTGCTAGGGTGGGTGTGAACTGGTTGAGCTGAATTGCAAAATTATTTGGGAATGATCTAACTCTGCTTAGAGTTGGATCATTCCCTGGTTTTGATGGCAGCACAGTTAGGTAGCAATATATAATCTCTTGGCTGATCTGTCCTTGAAACTGGAAGTTCACTGTGAGTGTTGTTTTCTTGGAAGAGCCCAACAAAGGGATCATTGTCAAGTTTAAACTCTGAGAGATTAAGTGGTGTCCAAATAGTGCTCCATCCTGCAGGGGATGTTCACTCCCTGAACTGAAGCTGCTGTCCTTGATAATTCAGTTGCTTATTTGTAAAGTGGATACAATAAAAAAAAGCTTATTTTCATCTAAGTCTTATGAGATTCAGCAGGAATTTTATTGCTTCCCATCTCACTTTCCAAACACCCTAAACCCCCCTCTATTTAATCCCTGATTCCTTGTATCCAAACCCCATGGCTTTTGGGTGGTACTTGGTGGAGGCCAGGCTTTCCTGCAGGAAACGACACAGTTCCCATGAGGTTTCCAGCTGCCTTCTGGTTCAGTGTTTTGTTGGTGCACAAGAGCTGGAAATATCCCTCAGTTTGAGCACTGGTGTCTCAATATTCCTATTTTATTGTATTTAGTGTGTCTCACAGCCCAAGAGGAGATGCTGACCAGAGTTGGACTGACTGATGAGAGTGGTGTTGCATATGATACCTATGGAAGTCTGGCTGTTGTGTCCAGTTGTTGGTACAATTGCATTTTTCAGCAGTGATTTCAAGCAGAAATGTCTTGAAAGCCGTTTGTGCAAGAATTCTCAAGGTCTCAAAGCACTTGTTACTGACTTTGACAAACCTTCCTGGTTAATGGCCTCTCAGATTTTAGAGATTTGTGCTAATGGCTTTATTTGGTTCAGGATCAGTTTTGTGAAGCATTCTGTGAAACTTGGACTGGAATCCATAAATGTTTGTTAGGTACAAAGTGACTTCTGCCAGAAGAAGGGAAGGGGTGGACAAGGCCAAGAGGCAAGTTGTTACACTGAATAGTGAAGTGAGAGGGTGAAACAGTAAATCAGGCTGACATTAAGCAGGGGATGTATGATACAGAATAATAAAGGAAGCTGGATATGTCTGGAGCATTGACTCCCAGGCTGATCCTGTTATCCTCTTCTGAAATTTATGATGATCTGAAAGATTTGACCCCTGTTCCTGAAGTGAGCCCCATGCACAGAGTCTGGTGCCCCAGCTAAGTGTGGGCTGATGTATTGGAGAGCTTCCTGACATCATGGAACCTTTTTGTGCTGTAGAAACATTAAAAAGCAATGATTAACTACTCTTGCTGTACAGTATTTGTGTGCTAAATAACAGCAAGCAAAGGCCTGACCAACCTTCTCTCCCCAAATAGCAGCAGAAAATTTATTTCTTGTCTTCCCAATTCTCCTTTTCTCTGCATAAAAATGTTGACATTTCAAAAACTATTTTCATTAGAAACAAAACCAATGGTTTGATTTTCATTAGAAACAAAAATGCATTATTTGTCTCTGTATGTTTTCATTTCTTCAAAACCAGAGGCTATGCTTCAAACACGAAGGCTTGGGTGTTTTATTTTCTAATTTGGAAGAAGCTGACTCTGCCTGTGATCTGGACAGGCTGGACACCCAAGGGTGCAGGGAGCCAGCAGCTGCCTGGCAAACACTGCTGGGTGTGTGGCTGGACTGGTCATTGAGGCAGCCTGAGCAGCTGCCTGGTTCCACTTCAAACACAAATGAAATACTGGTAGAGCTGGCAAGTCCTTGTGAAGCACTTGAATTCCATGAAATCAAAGCTTTTGGATGGAGATCTGTTCCAACTGAAATTGATGCAGTTTACTGTGCAAATAAGCCTGAACAGCATCGTAATTAAAACAACAACTTAGTTTCAGAATTATTTCTGTCTTTCAGTATTTTAGGTGAGGATGGGGAGTGTATAGAAAAAATAAACAAAGCACAAATAGAAAACTGGATTAAAAGATGTGGTGGGACTAGTGCCATGGAAAAAGCAAGAATGAATGGTGAATGAGCACTAGAAGTAAGAAAATTTAAGGCTTTTGCAGTTTGGTGGAGATGATCTAAACAGTTGTGTAACTCTTTCAGGAGCTCCAAGCAGGGAGAAAGATGGAAAAGGTTGGACCATGCTGTTAAAAATCAGGGAAAGAGTGTGAAGGATTGTTTGAAGTCAACAGTTCTGCATCGGGGATGTAACTTTTGTACAAAATCCTTGTTGTTGGTCACTGCTTCTGCTGCTGCTGCTAAGGATATTGAGTGGTGTTTATTTATGGTTTTCTTCTCTCCTGAGCTATATGGGTGTGAGAATTTATTGGTTTGAAAATGGGGCAAAATCTGTATTAATCTGTGCTCATCTAGGGCTGGAACCCTTCCTGCAGTGTTTGCCTGGCTGAGCTCTGACTGCCAATCTCTTGTTTATCAGAAAGGATCAAAGTTATCAGGGGAGCTGGTTTCTTCTGTAGGCTCATTGGAAATGGACATGACTCAAAGTTGAAGTCCAAGCTGTGGAACTCAACCACTGCAGGTTACAGGGCATGTGTTGATCCAGCACCATTTAAAAAATTATTTTTCCTCTGCTGAGTCCACTTGGTTTGTGTTCATCCAGCTCTGGAATTGTTTACAGCTGCAAGTCAGGAGAAGGCAAATGCTGCAGGCAGTGCCATTAGCAGATGTTTAATGTCCCCAGTTCTGGGTGTGCAGCCTTGCACATCTCAGTCTGTCAGAACTGTTCCCTTCACTCCCCTGTGGATCTGGTTGCAGTGTCTCAAGTGACTGATGCCAGTCAAGATTCCTCCCTTCTTTGTTCATTCTGGAGTGATTAACATAATGTTACTTGCTCAAACTAAACCACACTGCATAATGTCAGTGAAATCAATGCTGGGACACAGATTGCCTCCCTCTGAGACTCTGGCAGGACAGAGCTTGTTGAACACTGCAAACCCTGGAGTTTGGATGAACTCACCCACACCTGATGTTTGGGCACCACTGCTGAAGCTTAGGCCCTGAGCTCCTGGCTGGAACATGCCTAGATATATGCAGAAAGCTTCTTAGGGATTTACTTCCCTCTGCAAGATATAAGGAACTTCATCTAAATCTATGAGCACTTAAGAATGAGAAAACAGGACTCATATTGCCTCTCTTTTTTAAAAAATCCTCTACTTCATATTGCCTTCTCTATTGGAAGAATGAGCAGCATATTGCAGTCTGTATGTCAAATTATTAGGTTACTTTTTTTTTTTTTTAAGGTCCAAATATTGCAGCAATCCTTTGATTATGTGTGTTGCTGATTTTCATAAACTGAGAGAGCAAAAAGGACTTCTACAGTGTCCTGTTGGGTTGCCCTAATCTCATTTTAATCTCATCCCTACAGCTGTAGGACCAGGACATTATGCAAAAATTGTGTCACAATGTGGAACATGGATTTAGAAGATTCAAAGTTAATTTACAAAGCAAGCAAAGCCTTAAATAAAACCCCAAACCTGTAATAAAATAATTTTGAAAGGAGCTGTTTGGAGTTAAAGCCATCTTTGCATTTTGATGGCTAATTACTCCTGGCATCACTAAAAGTCTGTAACCAAAACCCGCAGCATCCCTCGGGGACAGAGGATTTCAAGGATGTGCAGCAAATATTTTGCGCTTTAAGGGAAGCCAGTTTCCGTGGGTCAGGGAGAAGAGGAGCAGAAGGGTTTTGGCGATGCCAGCAGGGTGCACATCACCGATGTAGGAAAGGTTATTGGTTTGGTTTGGCCGGGCCGGCTCAGCGCCCGCAGCCGGCGGGAGAGGGCGGCAGAGAAGCGGCTCCAGCCCGCGCTGCCTCCCCAACACACCGCAATTTTTAACAGGAGTGAGAGCACATCGGAGCTCTCGGAAGCCGAATCCCCCCGCTCAAAACGGCAGCTTCAGCAGCCGCTAAAAAAAAAAAAAAAAAAAAAAAAAAAAAAAAAAAAGGGGAAAAAAAAAGTCCGTAACACTTAAAAAATGTCAAATCCCTGCGGCAGCCCAGAAGATGCGGGGAAGCAGCGAGGCAGAGATGGCAAGATAAGAAGGGAGGATGTGGACGATTCTCAACCTGAGGGAAAGAGGTTGAAGCTGGGGAATGAAGGAGGAAGCGGTGGGAAGGACAGAGAAGCAGCAGCAGCAGCGATGCCGTGTTCAGGCAGAGAAGAGCCCGTGCCCGAAGGAGGTGGTGAAGGCAAAAGTGTAAGTGAGGATCTTCAGTGGCTCAGGGAAAGGGGGAAGGGCCGGGAGGTTACCTTTGAAATTATTTGTCATCCTGAAGTTGGTAATTGGGCATCAAGTAGAGCAGGACAAATGCAAGCGAGTGTCCCATCTCCCTGAGATCACAAGCATGTTCCTCTCTAATCTCTGGTCTTGGCTATGTGCTTTTTAGTGCAGGAGGCTGTATTTTTTTCTGACTCTCACTGTCAGCTGCTTGCAAGATGTATATATCAGAGAAGTGATTTTTTTTTGGGGGTGGGGGGAGAGGGGAGAAGGAATATTAACAGCTAAATCTTCTTTTTCGGCTCCATATATCCATTTAGAAATTGGGTAAGGGTTGGTGCATTGACTTGGACAGTTTGGGTGGTTAATCAGTCTGTCCATTCAGACTTTCACCTGCATTTATGATGAGTAGCACTATTTTACAGCTGGGGATGGGGTAGAGCCTCCAGGACAGGAGGACAACTGGTGCTTAGAGATCTCATCTGGTGAGATGTTGCAAAAATAAAAAAGAGCCGCTGAGCAGTTGTGTATGTAAATCTCACCATCACCAGCTTTTCACACGAGGTTAACTCTCCTGCCTGGTTGTTTAGCTCAGCTGCTGTGCCTGTCAGGGTTCCCGAGGCACAGCAGAGGACTCGGGAGAGAGGGGAGAATGAATGGATCCCCAGCCAGCTGAAGCTTTTCCTCTCATGGTGCAGTTTGGTCCAGGTACTTCTGGACACATCCTGGCTGCTTCCCTCAGTCAGAAGTGGAGCAGGAGGGTGGTGGGAGCAATGTCTTGGCTGTAGGATGTTTCCTGTTGAAGTTGTCATACAGTGACAGTGTAGCTTTAGAGCTCACTTAAGAGCTGCTGGAGATTTTAGTGCACTGGTTTTATCCAGAAGTTTGCTGAAATGTATTTTTTTTCTCTCCTGGGATTGATTTCCTGAATTTAGATGTGCTTCTTCAAATGAGGAGTTAAGTAGATGCTCCATGTCTTGGTAGGATTTACATTTTTAAACAATCTGAAAGGTGGTTTACTCTGTTCATTCTTGGTGGAAGGTCATCTCTAAATGCAACAGTTTTCCTGACATGCACAAGTATTTAAAATGTGTGTGGAGTGTTTGTCCAAGCAGAAATCTTTTATCAAGCCGTGTAACCCCACAGAGTTGCACTTTGGTCTGTATTTTGGGTTTCCAACGCTCTCTGAAGACAAGTTCTTCTCAACTCTCAGACAGCAAACTCTTGTTCTTATACCAGTTCTGGCAGACACTTCTTTTCCCCCAGAGAAATGCAATGTACAGGCAAGTTAATTGGTCAAATTATAACCCTTGTTTTTGTTTGCTTTATTTTTTCTCCCCTGATAATAAAGGTTTTAAATCCATCCCACTTTATGATAAATATCTGTAAGTGAGCACCACTACAGGTTGGGGTAAAAGTCTCTTTGATGGTATAAAACTTGATTAGGAAGTTACTGAAAAAGAAGCCTTAATTGAATAAATTTACTTTGTCTTTTAAGGGATAGGTTTTAGAATGCAGAATATACTAGAATGATGCATACCTGAATCACTGGGCTCTGTTTGTGAGGCCTGTTTTGCCCCCTTATTTATGTTCTGTTAGTTCAGGAAAGTTCTGTGGATACCTGGTGGATACCTGTCCTTTTTTGTACTTTAAAAAAAATATGTATATCTGCTCCAACATTACTTTCTGGCTTTACATCAAGGGGTTGATAAAATTAACAAAGCAAATCTGCTATTGAGCAATTATTTCACTGTTTGTCTCTCCCAAAATCAATTCTAAAATAGTTTTCATAATAAAATAATAGTTCATATAATAATTCTTAGATTAATCTGAGTTTGACTCAAAATTCATCAAAGCTCAATGAAGTTATTCTTTCCCCTCACTTTACTGGACTCTTTCTTGGGATGTTGCACTACGTTTTATATGAAATTCCAGTAAATTTCCCCCCTTCCCATTTAAAGCTGTCTGTCTGAGTTGGAGACATTATTAGAAATTAATTATGTTACATTTGAAATTCTGTTAACATGAAACTTTTCCTAAACACAATAAAAACTTGTTCAACAGTGACTGCAAGTGTTTGTCACCTTGTAGAGAGCGAGCTGCTGGAAAAGATGTGTGCCCTTAGGAAACACTGGAATGACTTCATTTCTGTGCTTAGAAGAATCTTTATTTTATAGGCATAGTGGAATGGGTAATCAATGCATGCATTGGAGGAACATTTCCTAACAGTCCATTATGCCTTCTATTTTAAAGAAGGGCATTTAAAAAAATTATAGGCTTTGACTCATTTTTGGACTAGTAATAAAAAATCAGCACTGTATACGTGCTATTTCTTTGTTTATGCCATTGCTATTTACCTGATTCAACATCCATTATTGGGTTTAAAAGAAAGAAATCTACCCAGGTCAGCTGCTCCAGCTCACTATTCCACTGATTATGAAATCTTGGATTCTGGGGGAATGCAGACACCACGCGTGTTTTGCTGCTCCTGAAGTGGTGTGGAATACCTGTGGGCATTTCCTTGGCACTGGGTGTTTTCAGCAGGAGCTGCTGCTGGGCACAGCTTGGTTGCAGAAGGATGTTTGTGCCACTGGGCAGAGCTGCTCTGTCTGCCCTGGCAATGAGGGGCTGCTTTGCCAGCAGCTGGTTGGCAGCAGTACCTGGAATGATTCCTTCACTTAGTGCTAGTGACTGGTTCATGTGGTAACCTGGGGTGAAACTGTAATTGTTAATTTAGGTATCTATTCAAATAATTTGCTTCTTGCCTTCTCTTTTTATTGCTTTCATTTATGGTGAGCAAACTGCTCGCAGCAGGTGTGAATCACAGAGTCTAAGGCCATGTAATTTTTCCCTCTGTAATGTTTCTTCCTGGCATAGCACCAGAATGAAGCCTTGGTTCAAACAAAGTGGATGCAGTCTTTGTAGTGAGGTTTCGCTGGAGAAATCTCTCATTTGGTGCAGATGGTGGGGAATTAGTGCTTGGAAGAGCTGGTGAGTCACTGCTTTTCATCAAGAGTTTGGGTAAAAGTATTTAACCAGAGTTTCTGGTGAGTTCCATCTCCCCCTTGCATGCCTGGAGGACGCCCACAACTGTCATCTACAGGATGTCATAGAGTTGATTGTCACCCTACACATGATCATACACTGGAAATTGTTAAATTTGGGTAAAATTGTATTTACTGAAATAGAAAACATATGAAGAAGTTAGCATGGAAGTAATGACTTGTTTCTAGCCTGGTGGATGTTCTTCTGACTGAGTTATGATCAGGAGTGTGTGTCCTTGTAATCCATGTATCCTTGTGCTTCAAGGATAGTTTTTTCCATCTCTATTTAACCAACTGTTTGTCCATATGCCCAGTGAAGGTTCTTTGGATTTTGGTGAGATGATATTTCTGTATTCATAAGGCCTCCTTTGTTATGAACCAAACTTTTTCCCCCCCTAAATATTTGTGGACAGTTTAGAGAACAAGACCAAGTTCCTGGGTTTGGTTTGACTTCTGTAGTGCTCCCATAGTATCCACCTTCCTAAACTGTTTTCATCTGTATTGTCACCTGTGCCAGGAGAGAGCTTGAACTTTATCTTTTAAACAACTTTCAGGATGACTTTAATGCATTTGGAAATTGAGATAGTGTTTCAAATTTTTTTTTAAGAATTGCCTTTGTAAATACTTGGAAGAGGTGAGAGCGTAAAAGTACAGCAAAGAAAAATGTAACTTGTTTCTAACATCAGAAGTAGTGTCTTTATTCACTTTTGGGACTGTTATGTAAAGGAAAATGTGAGAGAAGTCTATGAAAAAGTGTTTAATACTTTTGTAGGAGGAGAAAATTGCTTTTGCTGATCAACTCTGAAGAACTGACTACACTAAACCTGTATTGTGTGACAAATCCAGCCTTCTGAATTTCAGATATTAATAGATATTGTAAATCCAGTGTAGATGGGGAGATGTGACATGCTATGCCATGTCCTTGTCCTTGCATAGAGAACAAATTGAACCTTATCATTACTCTGAGTAATGCACAAGTATTCCCCAACTGTAGAAGAACATACCTTGGAAAGCTGAAAAACACATTTTGCAAAGCCGATCATTTAAAAGGTTATTGCTCAGAAGGAAAGGAATGGTTGCCTAGAAATTAAGGTATGAGGTTGGAGCTTCAGGTCAGCATAAACCTGCTTCATTTGAAGGATGTCTGGATTCATGGTATCAAATTCAAACTCTGTGAAGCCCAGGTGAGGATGTAGAAACTGAAGCCCATCTGCAGAAACTGCAGTGTGTGCCTTTAGCAGTGTGAGTCCTGGAAGTACTTGATGTAAATACCAAAGATATCTGGAGGCACTGAATATGAAAATGGTGTTGATCTAGACAAGTAAAATACACATTTATTACCTCATGTTTAGCTTTGGTTATAAGAAAAGAGTTTTTGACTCAATAACTCAAGGCTTTTTCATTAAACACATGCATAAAACATTGAGTCAAGTGTGAGAATTGGATCTGAAGTCTGGCAGTTTGACCTTTCTGTGCATTGCCACACAAGGTTACACTGTGTTAATGCAGTTTCTCATATAGATTTTTGGTTTTACAGAATTCATTTGCTCCTTACAGTTTTATTGCAAAAACTGGTTTGTGTGGGTATGGTTTTGTGCTCCTGATTGTGTTTATCAATATTAATTTAAAGGGGAATTGTGTTTAGAAAGGGAGAATCTGGGATGGTGGGTTCATCTGGATTGAGAGTCCAATTTAAGGTACTGAGTTTTGACTCTCAGGGTTCTAAGCAAATTGAACCACTCTTGTCAAGGCTGTGGTTTAGTTCTTTTCCTCTCTTCCTTATAAAAATGTTTTAATCTCTTGAGTTTCTTTTGTCCTCAGACATTATGGAATAGATGTGCTCTAGGAGAGCACCACAGGTTTGAAGGGTTTTGAAGAGCAGGGCATTTGGAACATGGTGTATAAGGGAGTCTGCATCTGCCTTTCTCTCATCCCTTTTTTTGGGTCTGGTCACTTATTTAGAGGATAACTTAAGGATTTAGTCTATTGTCTTGTTAGGCAAACTGTGATATATGCTGAAATTACTGATTTTGTTGTTTTGATTCAGAACACAATTCAAGTCCTGTGATCTAGGACAGAGGCATAATTATTTGTCTTTGTAGGTGGGAAGAAAGGAGAAGATAATTCTTTAAAAGTGAATGGTGGTATTGATATAAGATCCTGGAGTTACTTCCACAGGAACATTTGCTAAATGCAAGAAAGGGAACCTTTTGTAGAAAGGTGTGCATAAACCAAAAATCGGTTTGGACTTTATTCCAAGAAGAATTTGAAGGAAAATGTTCTCGCTGAATGTGATTCATCCTCCTGTTAACCTCTGGCTGGTGTCAGTCAGCAGTGCCAGCAAACAGTGCCACTCGAGCAGGAATAATTGCAGGGAGGAGCTGGGTGAGGCAAGGAAAGGCAGCAGGAAGAGACCCTTAGGAATGACCTTCCATTTCTCCTGGGGTTGGTAGGATAGAGCACTAGATGGCAGGGGGCAAGTGTACAAAACAAAGGCTTTGTGTGGGATATCTGATTGTTTTGTCAGGGGGGAAATTTAATTTCATTCATTCAGAGAATAACTGCCTGCTTTCAACAAGCAATTTCAACCAAGGGCAACACTGGCCACTTGAAGTTACTCATTGGGAGCTCAATTTCACTGATGAGGAACATTCATGGAGTGTTTCTATCCCAATTTGAATAATCAATTGCCTAACAATATCATTTTTGTAGAATGACTGGAATATTACATTTGATTGAAATTGCAACCAAAATGAATTAAAATCTTCCAAAGTGCAAACAAGACATTTCTGGTCTATGTTGAATTAGTGGAGGTATGAAATTAAGATATTTATATGTTACTCTTATTTGCTTCTGTCTTTCTCCTTCTGTATGCCACTGTTAGCCATCATGGAAAATATTTTTATTTCAAGTCTCTATGATTCAGAAATTAATACAATTATTTATTTTTGCAGTCTTAGTCATTAGCCTGGACTGAACCCATGTGGAATAAGCCCCAGAAGCTTTGCAAAATCTGAAAATGGAAGCAGGCTGGTGCTTCACTAGCTTTCCCTTTCCTGTGGAGTACTCAATGTTCACTCATTTGGGATGCATTATTCTTAAAGAGTTGTCTATTTTGTTCCATTAAATTAGACTGCAGGATCTGCTGCACTGCCACCCATGTAATTTCTCCCTCAGGAGCACATTTAATGTGTTCTGATGTTCTAATGCTTTCCTCACTGTGCAGTTCCTAAACAGCCCAACGAGTTATAGACAGCCTTGGCTACACTGGAAGGGATCTTATCCTTTAAATTCAGAATACAGAACATTTGCTTTTGATAGTTGTCTCATGTTCTGATCTTTCCTTCTGGCACCTTAAGGTACCATAAAAATGGACTTAACTCTTTGAACACTTGTGAACCAAATGGTCGCTACCAGCAAACTCCTAATGGTTTGCTGCAGGAAAATGCAACAGTTAAGTAACTTAACTTGCTGTCATTGACTCTAAGTGGTAGATAATGAAGTAATTCTCAATTAGTTGTACTGATACTTAATTAATAAAGGTCCATCTAAGATTCACAAATCAATGAGAAGTGTCTGCAGTCCTTGGAAAGGATACCTTCATTCCAGACTGAAGAAAAGAAGTTTGTTTAAAGTGGAAAGGGCTTTCTAAGCACAATAACTCTTATAAAATCTATTTTTTCACCTGCTAATTCTTCACCCTGCATGTTTCCAATATAAAGTGTGTTGCCCCTATCACACAGGGCTATGGCTTTAGGATCCCTAGGAAGTGACACAACTGTTCATTTAATAAAATTCTTTACCTAGTTGGGAACTGGACAGACAAGTGGAAAGGCGAAGGAAGAGAAGCACATGGTTGTCCAAGGCTTTGTGGCCAGAATTGTGCAGGATCACAGTGGCCTTCAATAACTGAGCAGGGACACCAGAATCAGACACCACTGGCATAAACTTAAAAGTTTATGTTAAACTTAATGTTTTCCCAGGATCATAATGATCTTGAATAATTGAGCAAGAACAGCACAGGATCAGCACAGCCATTAATGGATGCACTAAAAGGGTTCTGTATTTCCTCAGCTCTTCTAATTATTTTGATGATGTTGGTTACCTACAATTGTAATGAGATAGTGAAAAGGTTAAAAGTTTTCACAAGGTTTCCATTCTTGTTGGTGTCTGTGAATAGTGTGGTAAATTCCTGTGTTAGTTGAGTTGTGCCATGTATTCAACATGTATTATCTTCAGTGAATGCTATTTTCTAAAAACTGAAGGCTAATCACCAAAAATATAAATGCATTTAGTATGTAAAATTATGAACTTATGTAAAATTAGGAACTGTCACCACACTGAGATTGTGTAGTTCCTTGAGTTGGGCCATAACTAAATGGAAATTAAGAATTCTTGTCAATAATACACTGGGCAAGTAACTTCTCTTCTGATATGCTGAGAGGTTGTTTTCTCATTAAATAAAATATTTATTTAAACAAAAAACCGTAATCTTTTCACTGTCTCCAGAGGGCAAAATCATTGACCGTTATGTTTAGAAACTGTCTGTGAATTACAAGAGTCTATATAAAATGGAAAGAATGCTGATTGGGCAATTAATCACTTTTTATTTAATTTAAAATAAATAATGACATATAGAGAGCAGCTGCATTACCTCTTAAAAAAAAAAAATAAGACCGATTCTTGGAAAAGCAGTAGTACAAAATTTCTTTCACTACAGGCTGGTTTCCAGTCTTGCAGGCACAATAGTTTTTGGTGATGTGACAATATTTTCTGCTAATTACTCAGTGTTATGTTACGCATGTTACATAAAGGTTGATGTTCTTGGCCACTCATGTATTGATCCTTCTTAGATTTCAAGGCTAGAATTGACTGCTGGTTTCTGGTAAAAGTTAGTTCTATCTCCCTAAATTCTTTTTTGAGCTAGAACATGGAATTTTTTTAAAAAAAACAGCCATTGTTGATAAAAGGCTTCAGGTAATACAAAATTCAGCACGTCTACAGGTAAATTTCTTGCTGTAGATAACTGTTCTTAGAATAAAAATACATATCCTTGCCTGGAGTTGGAATTTGCCCAGCAGCTCATCCCAGCCTGTGCAGACTCTGTTGCTCCAGATGTTATTGACTCCCATGATGGGAATAAACTCATCTCCTCCTCCTGGATAAACCAAGAAATTCCATCTATTTGCTTTGTTTTCCATCCTGAAGGGCTGTGCTCCCCATCTGAAATAACTCATCTGTGCTTTCACTGGCTCTTTGCAAGTTCAACATTTTTGCAGAAAGCTGATTCTGCTGGATGGTCCCCTGTTAATATATCAGTGGTTTAGGTGCTGCTCTGGCCTGGGCTGCAGGTTCATTTACCAACAACTGCAACTGTCACAGAACATTCACTGTTTGTCCATGTGGAAGTGTATTTCTGTCAGGCAAGCCCAGAATTTATGACTGCTATTTGATTTAAATGGTCTGAAAATAACCAATGGCTTGATTTATACATACCCATTTTCTCCAATTCATTGTGGGGAAAAAAACAATCACTGAACAGTATTCATGGATGAACAGATCCTTGTGGGGTGTTAATTGCAGAGACATCTTAATTGGAATGACCCTACTCCTTTTTTTGTGTTTGTTTTTGTTTGTTTGATTGCTTGTTTGTTTTTGGCCTTTCCCTATGTGATCAGTTTTAATTCATTTTAAAGTGTGCTGTGTGGCTGTGCACGTAAAGCAAAGTGCAGATGTACATTAGTACTCCAGGATGATTGCTCAATGATTTAAAAAAACCAATAAAATCATTATGTAATAGAACCAAGAAGTCTAAACTGAATTAATATCTGTTGACAGATCAATTTTGCCCCAGTGATAATTTCCAAGATCCTTAATCTTCCTGATTGATGGGTCAGTGTGGACAATTGTGACACAAACCACTGTGTGGGGACTCAGTGTCTGGACATAAGGAACCTGCTAAAGCTGTTCCCCTGGGGGAATGTGCAGTGGGGATTGTTAGCAGGGAAGCTTTTAACCAAAGTAAAACAAGGAAAGAAAACCTGGAAAAAGCCCAGCTGTGCAGCTGAAATCAATTCTGGGCCAGTGTGGATCTCCAGCTGCTTGGTCACTGCAGTGGGATGCTGCGATGCTGCTGGAGGGGACCAGAAAAACCCACATGAGGGGTTGTTGAAGACATGTCAATGATGCCTAAATCCCAGATAAAGGAATCTCCCCCCTGAGGGGCTGGAATCATCCCTGGCTGCTCCGAGCCAGGCAGAGGCAGTGAGGGGCCAGCAGCAGACAGAGGTGCTGAGTTCCCCTGTTTGCTCAGGCTGTCTCTTGGCTCCTTTGAGGAGGATGAACAATGGGGCTGTGAGAGGATGGGGCAGTTTGGCTCTGAGCCCTGGTAGTCTCTGTTTGCTCCTGTGTCATAATAATGTTCTCTTAGTTGTGTTTGTGCAATGTGCAGTGCTGTCTTTGTTTTGTTGTGGTTCTTTTGCTTGTTTGTTTATTTATCACTAGGGAAAAGAACATAATTCCACAGAGTAATATCTTTGCTTAAACCACCTGGTAAAGAAAAAACAAAAACACAGTAATTCCTGGTATTTCATACCAATTGCTCAGTTCTCTCTGTATATGGCAGTCTTCTAGAAGTCCACGTATGCAAATGATAGCATCCTATTCTCTGTTTACTTTATTAAAGCTTGTTTTCGTGAAATGAACAATCACTTATATTGTTAAAGTAGATTTTTGTTTCTAATTCCAGTGCATAATTGCTAAACATGTTGCTCTTAAATCTGTCTGCTAAAGGAAATGTGCTGCTCCTCAGCCCTTCATCTGGAAGTTCTATAGAAGGTGATGTGAGAGGTTACTAAATCAGTATTGAGATTTGAACATTGCCAGTTCATAGGAGCTGCAGAATGGAATGAGTTACAGATGTTTTATGGGATTGTGCAGATGTATGTACATCCTTTGGTGCTACTTCAGTTGTGCATCAGTTTTAGTAATTGCCAGGAATATTTTGTGTTCTAAGCCCAAAGTCCAAAATGCCCTACTTCATTAATGTGTGATTTTGGCAAGCTGACTTAAGGAATCCTGGAAATGAAATGTGCCTATAAACAAAAGCTTTGGGCTTTCTCAATCACTGACCCCACTCCTTGGGCTAAAGAGTTGCTCTCTGAAAGAAATGATGACTTTCAAGGTGTTAAATCTGTTCCCTGTCATCTGAAGAAATTGCATGTTGTCTGTAGGACTTTAGAAATTCACTCTTCTTTTCTTTCTGCTCCTCTTTAGTTTCTATTCTTAAAATGGATTCTGCAATGCTTTTCCACTGGGAGCAGGGGAGAGGGGGCACTCTGGGGGTGTGGAGCACAATTCCAGCTG
Source organism: Climacteris rufus (assembly GCA_013398175.1). Taxonomy (NCBI): domain Eukaryota; kingdom Metazoa; phylum Chordata; class Aves; order Passeriformes; family Climacteridae; genus Climacteris; species Climacteris rufus. Next base: position 2,134,215 of record VZRZ01011485.1, on the reverse strand, counting down.
GCAGATGGCAGAGGCCCCTGATCCCCACTCTGTAGCAGGGTGTGTTGGTAGCACACTGTTCATTTAGGCAGCAGTAGGAACAGGAACACTTTCAAAGAAATGGGCATTTGGGTATTTCTTACTGGGAATGTTGAGGCAGGGAGGTGCTCTGTCAGCTGTCCCAACACTGAAATTGGCCCAAGAGAGTATCCAGCCCATTCTCCTCTCAAAAACAGGCAATCAAAACACATAAGCACCCACTTACTATATAGTACCTTGGAGCTAAGTAATTCCAAAGACTTCTAGTGTGAAGTGCTTCAAGTGTCAGAGAAGTGTTCAACAGCTCCAGGTGTCAAAAACTTCAAGTTTCCTCTGTAATAAATTATATAAAATCATTTGAACGGTCTTCCTTATGAAAGCAGTTTATTATTTATAGAGACTATAAAGGGGATTTGGAGGCAGGTTGATGAAATGTCATCGCTTTCACCTCACAAAATAATTGTATTTTACTGAAATAAAGTCTCTCAGTTGAAGAGATGACATTAGCTGGTGGGGGAATACTGGCAAAATATAAGGGAATAAATGGGAAAGAATCGGCTTTTCTCAGGGGTGTCAAGAAGAGAGGGAACTAATGCAAGGAGTTGTTGTGGAGCTCCCAAGGTGCTTCACTGTTCTTGATGCTTCTTCCTCAAAATCTAAAGATACTGTTTGTGCTCCCTTGAAACCAAAGAAATCAGCCGCTAAAGTCACAGCAGAGGATGAGCCTGTGTCTCACTGGAGCTGGATGTCAGGTTTTATTTAAGCAGCTTTGCTTGGTCTTTGACAGTGCTCAGGTAATTTGGTCCTCATTGCAGTGCTGCAGTTGTGATGTTGGTCCTGTGTAGAGCTCCAGCTGTAGCTGGGTGGCACTGGATGCTGTTCGGTAGATGGATGGCAGAAGCCAATGCTTTAGTGTGTGGTGGTCCAAGGTCCATTTCTCTTTAGGGAATTAAGAAAAAGAATGTGGCTGTGTATCTGACTAATATTTTGGTTTCTCCCTTTGCATGGTGATTTTCCTCCTATATATTTGACTTAGAAAGAAGTGAAAATCTCTTTGCTTTTAGTTGTACTTATGCTGGTTCAGTCAAGGATACTCTGACTCCAAAAGTCTCTCTCTGACTCCAAAATTGACTCTCTCAGCACAATTTCCCAAGAATTATTGTATCACATAAAGCAAGTAGTCAAACTCTCATGTTCTAGGATTAGCCATTTTTAAAGAGCAACAGTAAAACATTAACAGGCACACCCCCATTAGGTTCAAGCAAAACTTATTTTGGAAAGTATCATGAGTTTTTCTGATGAAAGGTTTATGTAAATTTGGGAAATGGGTTTAGTGTTGCTGATAATAAAAGCCCAATTTCTTCTGAAGGGCTGATATGTTAAGTTAAAGCTTGAGGGTGATTTGGGGTCATATTCAATGCAACCTCTTCTGCATCCAGTGCCAGAAAGTACTGCAAACTCCAGGCAGACTCCTCAATCTTTGAAATTAATTTTTCCATTATGATTGCAGCAGTTTGATTTACAAACACAGGATCTAATTTCCTTTAGTTTTGACTTCCTGTATAACAGTAGATATATTCTGATTATACTTAAACTAAGAGGGCAAAAACTCCATAAGTGACATTGGGATCATAAAATCTTCCAAGATGTGAGCCAGAATCTGACTTTTACCTATGCTCAAAACTTTGAGCCCCTTGATATTTTCTGCAGAACTGACAGAAACAATTAATTTAAAAAATTGTGATGTTTGTTTTCTTGTGTTCAATTTTTTTCTGTTTTTTATTGTATGGGGCATTTGCATGAAAATGGCATTTTGAAAAGTACTCTGTTCCTGGTGTTACTCCCTTACCTGGAGGCACAGTCTCTGCTCAGATTTGCAATTAGTTCCTGTGTAAATGACTGGAGTGTCAATGCTGGTGTTCTGCTCTTGAGTGGAAAGGGAGCAGCAGGAGCTGATGAATACTTAAACCACCCAAGTTTTATACAAAGATCTCTGCAAAATTACACACGCTGGGGGAAGGATGACATTGAGGAGCCACACAGACTGAGCAGAATGGTCTTAAAAACACTATTTTAAACGTTTCCATCCCTGACCTGTCTCTCATCAGGCTTTGTCAAATTAGGAACCAGTTGCGCTGCAGAAGGAACAGAGTTTATTGGAGCCTCTGGGGAGGTGTCCACAGCTATTCTCAGACTATTTTAATTTGATAAGGATACCTGTGGTTGGAGCAGGATTTCTGTTTTCTAGGGGAGGAAATCATCACTTCAAGGTATAAATCAGGAGTTTTGTTGTTTAAAATCCTAGAAACTTCTCATTTCAGTGAAAAGCAAAACAGGTTTGGATTGAGGCAACTGCACCTTCTGGGAAAGTGATATTTTGTAATGCACCTGTCTGTGCCAGCCCAATGGTTCTAACTCTGTCTTGTCCTGGAAAGATGTAGTGGATGGTTCTGATGGAGTGTGGACTTGAACTCCTGTGAGACTGAGAGCAAAGAGCTGAACAGCTTTTGTGGTTCCCTGAAGGTTTCCCTCCCTTATCATGACTTGTTCTCATAGTAAAACATTTAGTTTGTACCCTCCCAGCTGTTAGGAGACCAGATATGCTTTTAGTTATATGAGTGTTCTAAGAATCTCTTTGGGGAAGCTCCCAAGGGCAGCCTTGTGTGTTATATTTGGTATAAAATACAGGCACAGGATTTTAAGTGTGTGTGGAAAATGGTGTTAAAGAGGGGGTGTCACACTTGGGTAATAATGTTTGTTTAACTTTGCCCCTCATTCTCCAATTCATTTTGAAGCCAGTGAGGTTTTTTTTTGTTGTGGATTCATTCAGTTTATAGACTGGGAGCAGTGTCGAGGGAGATTCCTTCACAGTGTTCATGGAGATGAAACAGCCAGCACAAAGCAAAGGCACCTCCTTTCCTCCTTGCAGCACACGAGGAGCCTTGGAGAACACAGTCAGAAACTGTAAAGCGTGAGAGACCTGAAGCAGGATCAGATGTTTCCAAGTAAACATTTCCCAACAATTGCAAAAGGTGGGTAGAATGAACAAGTTGCTCCCTGGAAAATCTATCCAGATGACTGAATGTTTGCTGCTGCCTCTGGTACAGATGTGTGGGTGCAAACCCCCCTGACAAGGCAGCTGTCAGTCCAAACAAGCTGCAGTGTCTGGGGTGGGGAGGGGAGTAACTCTGTGCCCCAGTATTTCGGGATTACTAAATGAAATAAGATAATTAGAGTTGTTTTTTACGATATGGGCGCTTTGGAAAGTCTCCCTGGTGTGCTCAGGTTAGATTCTGGCTGCTGTTGGGCAGAGAGGCGGTGGCAGCACCCCGAGGTGTGGGAGAGCTGCTGAGAGAGGCCTCCCGTGCACTGCAGGGACAGCTCAGAGCCCCGGAGAACACGAGGAACCCTGAAACCCAAACCAAGTGCTGAGGCCGCCATCACCTTGCCTCCAACGAGGGGACAAATCAATGTTTCATCCTCACTGTCCTTTCTGGAGTTGTTTTTAGAACCTTGGTATTTAGGAATCCCCCATGGCTCGGTCTCATTTCTTGCTTCCCCCTTCCAGCATCCCCTGCCCTTCTGTGTCCCTCTGGCAGGGTTTGGTTTCCAGCAGCCAGCACAGCTCTCCGCGGCTTTGGCTTTCACCTGACACCTTGGGAGCTGCAAGGAAAAGATGCTGATTAGAGAATGGTCTTGCTTATCACCTTCATGGCCTCTTCATCTGCAAGATATGAATCTTTTCATTTCCTTGAGTGGTTAAGGAGGCCAAATTTGGAGCTTTTATTGTATTGTGTCAGTGTCAGTTTGCTTTCTTCTACTTTGCTCTATTATCATAAACACTAAATAGCCATTTTACCTTTCCACTGTAAATACTCAAAGATTGCAGTGGGAAAAGAAAGTAGCCAGCACTACATGCTTTGAAGAATAAAGAAATGAAATAATCCTGAAGCTGTGATTTCTATAATTTATCATCATCTTTGGGCCACACCTGTTGGGAGAGAAAAATATAAATTAGTTTCTGTAAGAATGAGGACAGTTGTATCTGCGGGGATTCCACTGCCAAATGTCACCTTAAGCATTATAAAATTTGCCAAGAGATTAACATTAAGAAATGCAAGAAATGATACAATTAGCATGAGAAAAGTGTATGTGTGTGTGTATATATATGGAAACTCTCTGAATTTGCTAAGAAATATGCAGGATTTATCATAAAGCTACTCTGGGATTACCAACTCCAAGTATTAAATTGTAAGTAAACCTCTTTTTTTTTTTTTACATCATGAATCTGCTTTCAATCATATTATAAAAGTAGCAATTTTAGATTCAGTTTTTCTGTTAACCTCTACATTTTAAGCTGTTTGGGTGATATTTTAGTGACAGATTTATCTGTAAGACTGCAAACAGGAATGTAAGCTGCTACACAAGAATGTAAATTAAAAGCTGAATTTTTAGTAAAGCTGAGTTTCTGAAATAATTCCATCACTTCAGCAGTATAGAGTTTCAAGAATAAACTAAAATGTTAATGAGAGTCTTGATTCAAAAGCTGGAAACTTAGAAGCATTGATACTTGCTTGAAAGAAAATTCTTTTAAATCTAGGAAAGTTTTAAATGGATTGCCAGACCAGGCTTTATTGTGAGAAATTACTTTGTGTATCCTCTTTATCAATAACATTTTGAGCTCTGGCCTGGCTAGGCAGGTGAGCTCACAGCACTGGTGGCCTCACCTCCTATTTCAGCAAAACCTGGGGTGTGCAGCTGCTGACATTAACTGTAGATCATTTGTTTTCTTTCAGTACACTTAGGTAATAATTTTAGGAATGTGACAAAGTTTTGAGGCAGGATGAATTCAAGCACTTCATAGGGAGTTGACTTAATTTCTTTTTTTTAAGCAGGGTTGGAGGACAAGTGCTAAAATATTCCTGTCACTATTTGGAATATTCTTTGAAGAGAAATTCCAATTTTTACTGAGATTAAGATTGAATGTCTATTTTGTCTATTCTCCTCTTCCATTGTTCCTTATAAAAGATTTAGATAGTTTGGGAAGCTTGAGTAAACACTTGGAACTATTACAGCAAGACAATTTTGACATAACTTATTCAACAGCAAATTACTGGTTTGTGTCTGGTCTTTACAGAGCACTACCTGTGTGATGTTGTTGATGGGCTTACTATGCAGGGGCCTCATCTTCATTAAAAAGGCTCCATCCATCTGTGAAGGGGTGAACCAGATGCCATCAGCATTTTTAAAAGTAGTTCACAGTAATAGCGCATTTTTGAGGGACAGAATGCCCAACCTCTTTATGTTTTTTCAGAGGATTCTGCTACCTAAGTACAACACTTCCATTTATCAAAGGAAGAAAGAATGTGCCATACAAATGGAAACAAAATCCTTTGGAAAGCAATTTTCGGAATAAAATGCATGTGGAAGCAATTAATTAAAAAAAATGTGATAAATCAGACAAAATCACAAAGCTTCCAGTTCGTGAGGTCCTGGCTGCCCACCTTCTGCCAGCAGCTTGGTCACGGTGCTGCAGTGGCAGCTGAGCCTCCCTCCTGCCAGCCTGGCAGGGGCTGTGCAGTTCTCCCCAGGGGCAGAAGGGTGAATTTGCTCTTCTTGAACAGTGCTCCATTTACAGAGAATGCCTGACCTTTATGTGCTTAAGAAATACTGAGTGTTAATATAGTTTTTAAACTGAGCATAAGCGCTCTGGTCACCCCTGCTTTTGTTAACTTGGGCATTGTCTGCCTCTGCTATTTACAGTGTGAGAAAGGCATTTCTAAGTTGTTCTTTCTTGCTTTTGTTCACCTTCACAGTTGTGCAGCTTAATTTTGCTGTCCATGACTAATGGGGGCATGTTTGTGAGGTCACAGTGAGAAGGGACTGCCCTCCTTCAGAGCCTCTGCCTTGGCCTTGGACAGTGCTTGTGCTTGTGCTTTCCAGCAGTGGTACTAAAAACATACTTTAAAATAGGGTGGATGTGATCTTATCCTTGAAGTCAGGTGCCTGTTTCATTGCTCTGCTGAAGAGGAGACTGAAGTTTGTGCACACTGCAGCAGAGTCAGACCTTTCCTCCTGGGTCACGGGCAGAGCAAGGAGGGTCCTGTAAGAGCCTGGAACTGCAGCAGGGTGTGTGTTTTGGATCATGCTTAGTGTGTGGGGAAAATAGTATCAAGAACCTGTTGGTGGTAACCCTCAGCAGGCTCTGGGTGAGGTGATTTCCAGGACCCCATAATTTTCAGAGAGATGCAAATGCCTCTTGCACTCAAACTGTGCTTACAAACTGCTCATTGCCTTGCTTAGACAAAGTAGTTATTTCTGCAACTTCTGGACTTCATTTCCAATTCCCTTCAGGTCTCTGCCTCCTGGATTGATTTTTTGTTAAACTTAGAGACAACACTGGCAATGCTGTCAAGAAATAGCTGATGTCTGAGAGCATGGCTGCTTTCAGGTTTAGTGTTCATCTTCCAGCAGGTTAAAATGAATCTCCAGTTACTGAGTCAGGTAACAGGGGAGCATTTGGTGGTGTTAAAACTCAGCTGACTGAATGAGAAGGACACTGAGTGTCATGTGCTCACACAGGTACAGGATGATGTATGAGGGCATCATAGAAATACCACCTGCTTTCAATATTTGCTGATCTATGAAGCCACTTTATTACTCAGGTGTCTAGCAATATGCAAATGTGTGTATTGATGGCTTCCGTGTCATAAAGATGGCAAGTTTATAACTTTGCACTTTATAGAGCCTGTAGAATCTAGTTAGCAAACTGTGCTGTGGGAAAACAAGATTACAAATCAATTACTCCTTGCTTGACACAGCTCAGATGGCTTTGCTGAGACCCTTGTTCAGCTGACACTGGCAAAGTGAACATGCCTGTGAGTGTGACCAGAGGGAACTGCAGGCTAATAACAGTTTGGATCTCTGAGAAATCTGTTATTTTTTGACCTGCAAGACAGCCTAAATGGCCCACTTTTATAAACTGAAATGTACAGGCTTGTGAGATCTAACATTCAAGCCTTTCTTATTTGGGAAGTGTAGGCCAATCCTACATGCAGAAATACAGGCATTTTCATCAAAACCCTCTCCTTTGCTGCAGTTTACTCCCTAGGGAGGCAAAATGCAGAAGAGCTGATTTCTGGAAAGCAGCATTCCTAGCAGAAGTAATTTATCAAAATACTGCTTTGAAAAATGGCAAGGATTCAGTGGTACTGAACCCTCCATGTAGTGGATAAAAATAAAGATCAAATCTGATTTGGTTGGTGAGATTCAAAAGCTCTTTCTAGATTCTCAAAGCAGACTTCAGGCTCACAGATATTCTGTTTTCCTTGAATAGTGAGATCATCCACTGCTAAGTGGAGGGGCCTGGCCACACTCTTAGGCTGTGGTATCACCAGAGTTGCCATATGGTGACTCAGCTTTGCCTTTAGAAATTTTGTTTTCCAGTGTGTGCACTTTTCTTACGGAGTAATAATGCTTTGAGATTTACTGTTTATTTTTTTTCCTCAGGTTTAATATTGCAGCAGAAATCTATAGCTGACATTCACCATGTTATTAAGCAAACGTTGCATATGAGGCATGGTTTGTTTTTTCTATGAGTGACATGACCATACTTTCTTTTAAAACTCAGTGCAAATAAAATCTCTGGATTTAATATTCTTTTTGTTTTATTTTTTTTCCTCTGCTATAGAATAGGGAAGTCACTTTAGGTCCTTGCTATTTAGTATTCATTCGGGGGTGGTGTCTGAAAAATCCCCGTTTTTAGAAATTAAATATGCCTCTCATAACAGGCATTTTGGATCTAAGGCAAAATCAAAAGAGGTGAGTAATGAGATTCTTGTTGCTTTTACGGACCCACTATTGCTTGTTCGAGGAAAAATTTAAACCAGATATTCATTATCTTCTCAAAGCTGGGCTCTGCACTTTGCAATATAAGCATTTTTTGGTATTATACCTATTACAAAATCTTTGCAGTGATGTGAAGACTGGTATGAACATGTCTTCTGGGGTTAAAGATCCAAGAATTCTGGTCTTGTGTAAAACTGGGAGCATCTGACCACTTAATGTTAGTTTCTGAATATCACAGGCCCTGAACCTGAATTGAAGGTATTTTGATCGTGGGACTACAGCCATCTAAAGTGCAGATATTTCACTAAGTGCAGCAGAAGCCTGAAGTACTGGGAGTACATAAGTACTGGGAAATGTTAAAGTACGTATGGAAATATATTTTCATCATAATAAATCCTGTTTCAACTCATTGGTATGCAACCACCAAGTAATTAAATGTAATTGGAGTGCTGTGCCAGAGGAGGTGTGATCCAACAGGAATTGCTACTCGGGTTCTGCTCCGTGTGGTCCAGAAGCTGAACTTCATTGTGTATTTGACCTGCATGGAATGAACAGCAGCTGCCATTTTATTACACTACACCTGCATTTTAAATGCTGCTAATTAGTCAATAATAAACTAATAATGAAGCAGCAATAGGCCCTACTCACTATATTTTCACTATATAAGTGAATGTTGAGTTGTTTTGAATGGGCATCATACCAACATCCTGTAGAGGCAAACCATTTTCTCATCTTGTTTTGTAACTAAGAGCATTCAAGGTTTCCATGTGTCCTTTCAGTGATGTGAAACATCTCTGAATTTGGTTTTTCTGTGGAAATGCTGCTGGATCTAACCAAATAATCTTCTATAATTAGTGAGCTGCTCTATCTATATCCTCTGTGTAATTCTTGTATTTCATTTGTTAAGATGTCTCAGGCTAAGTTTGTTAATTCATTAAACTGGACATCCTTGCTTGTGCTGCATTTGAGCCTATATAAGTAGAAGGAAAGCCTTGTTCTGCAATAGTGAGTCCTAGACTGTACAAAATTAGACATGGATTTAATATGTAGTATTTTTTCAGGTATGGCTTGCTATAAACTGTGACCATCACTGAATGCTGAATTTGGAGACCGAATTAATGGTATTTTTAAGGTTATGGAACAACAGATATTTGAATAGAAATAAGTGCACCCATCTCTACCTGTCTATCTGTATATCTATGTGTGTACAAAGAAACAGAGAAAACTTCCTGACTTTGGCTGTCTTCATTGGAAAATAGCAAGGCCCAGATAAAGTGGATCTTTAAAGCAAAACTAATTAGTGCTAATGACCCCCTGATACCACTGACTTCCTTCAGAAACACTGAAGTACTTGTTGATTCATCTCACATCAGTCAGTGTTTTCCTTGGATGGATATACTCTTTAATTCCATTGGTAATGGGGTTGCACGTGCTGTGTTTGGAGACGACTCTCTGCAAGTTGTTGTAGAAGGAATCCAAAGATGTGGTGGTTTGAAAGGGATTTAATTACCAGGAGTCACAAATGGCTCATTGCCTCATGGAAATGAAAGGTGTAATTGCAAATCTCATCTGTTCATGCCTGAAACTTCAGCAGCCTTAATGCCTGGAATGGAAATTGCATAAAGTCCCTTTCCAAGGTAGTCAGGTTGATGCTTATTTGCTTGATTGATATCTTCCTCTTGGCCACGTATCTGTCACTGAGCAAATACTTATGACACTGTTGAATTAGTTGGAATAATGATGGCTATGTTGTGCTGCTCTGGGAAGTCAGGTGATTCTAGTGATGACTCTGAAATATTTGGAAAGAAAAAAAAAATCTAATCCTGCCCTCAGAGCTGTTTCCTGGCCTATAAATGCTGGAACTTTATGCTGTATTGTAGCTGTAATCCAAATAACTCCAGAGTTAGTATAGCCAGAAGAAATATCATTTGTAGTGACATATACATGTGAGAGGGTGTTTTTTGAATACAGTATGATAAAAAGGGTGTTGATTTTACTTGGCTCTATCATAATCCACAAATTGCCTTTTAAAGAAAACTTCTATTTCTCATATTAGAAAAATGTGCTTTAAATTTTGTTTTGCTATTTAAAGCATTTTTTTCCTGTACTTTTACCTTTTCTTGCTGTGATTTAACTGGATTCTGGTACTTCTCATTCTTAAAATACATGGGCACTACATTGACAAGATCTGTCAGTGTAAGTCTTGAGATCTTAAAACAATTTTGGAGTGGTGATCAAAAGAGGTAGCATATGCTTCCAAGTCACTTTGGATTAAATATGCTGCAGTGTCTACTGATTTCTGAATGTCAGATTTGACACTACATTTAGATAGGAATCTAGTTTTTATTCTGGGGAAAAAAATCAAAAATTTCCCTGAAATCTTCTTGAATTTAAACTGAGGTGATGCCAGTGAAGTAGCCATGAGGCTGCCGAGTGATGTAACTTGTCTCACTCCCTCATAAAAAATTTACTGAGAAATCCTTTATTATTCCAACGAAAAACTCCAGCATGTGAAAACAAGCAGTGTTTTCTTCCATCCCAGTTTCCCAAGCCTTGTGACTTCAGGCTGTAGAGTTGTCAGAAATTTTACCTTGTCTAGAATATAGTCATTAATAAATGTTGAGTTTCCAGATCTGTTTTTGAAATGTAGTGGAATCTTACTCCAGTATTCCTTCTAAATTAAAGCAAGACAGAGAGAGGTGTGCTTCAGAGTGATCAGGAACCGGCACCTGAAGAGCAGGAAGTCCAAGTTTAGTCCATGTTTATTTAATTCCTGTCAGGTACATGAGCATATCTGTATGCCAAGCAATGCCACACGCCAGCTATTGCAAGCCAATGCTGCTTTGTGCAGGAAATGTCACACATTTTATAAATAACTAAACTTGTGTAAGGCTGGGAAAAGATCTGAATCTGGCTCTCCCCTATGCCAGACACAAAAGAGGCACTGGAGTCTCCTGGTTATACTTGAAGTTCTGTGCTCAGCCCCAGACTTGGCTCTTAAGCAGGATTTCTTTGACCAGTGTAATTAGCTCAAGCTAGAATGCTGTGCTAATAGTTTGAGTTGATCATTTCCCAATTAGCTCAGTGAAGAGAGAGGTGGTGTTTGCCTCTGGCACTCCTGCTTTATCAAGATGCATTCAGTGGTCACTAAAGGCTCAGGAAGCACACACCTGCACGCTGGCCCAGAAGTCCAACCTCTGCCATAAGACTGGGCTTGCTAAGGCCAGAATTAATAGCCATTTGCATTTTCCTAGCACTCCATGCTGCTTCTCATTATTCCCCACTGAGCATGGCATCTGAAATTGGCCTGCATGGTACTGGAAAAATTCGAGTAGATTGGGCTGAAGGGGTAGGTGTGAAACACAAGCCCTGTGCTGTGCCTTATCTTACCTTGTCCCAGCCAGCCTGTGCTGTCCCTGTGAATCATTGCTCTGAAAAAGGCATGGGAACTCATGGCTTAGGAAAAAAGAAAGACTTAGAACAGAATGAAATAGTGACTAAATGTCATGGGTGCCTGCTGGAGATTGGAGGTTGTGCCCTTTTACTGAAGGGTGAGAACTGTCAGTGCAGGAGGGACCTGTTGGACACCCCTGGGAGAGGCTGAGTTGAGCTTGAGCAGCACCTGCTGGATGTGTGATTCTGGGGGTGCTGTGTGATTCTAGGGGGTGCTGTGTGATTCTGGGGGTGCTGTGTGACCCTGAGAAGTGACCCTGGGGGATGCTGTGTGACCCTGGGGGGTGCTGTGTGATTCTGGGGGGTNTCTGGGGGTGCTGTGTGATTCTGGGAGTGCTGTGTGATTCTAGGGGGTGCTGTGTGATTCTGGGGGGTGCTGTGTGATTCTGGGGGTGCTGTGTGATTCTGGGAGTGCTGTGTGATTCTAGGGGGTGCTGTGTGATTCTGGGGGGTGCTGTGTGATTCTGGGGGTGCTGTGTGATTCTGGGAGTGCTGTGTGATTCTAGGGGGTGCTGTGTGATTCTGGGGGGTGCTGTGTGATTCTGGGGGTGCTGTGTGATTCTGGGAGTGCTGTGTGATTCTAGGGGGTGCTGTGTGATTCTGGGGGGTGCTGTGTGATTCTGGGGGTGCTGTGTGATTCTGGGGAGCACTGTGTGACCCTGGGGAGAGCTGTGTGATTCTGGGGGTGCTGTGTGACCCTGAGGAGTGACCCTGGGGGATGCTGTGTGACCCTTGGTGGTGCTGTGTGATTCTGGGGGGTGCTATGTGATTCTGGGGGTGCTGTGTGACCCTGGGGAGCACTGTGTGACCCTGGGGAATGATGTGTTCATAAACTGCCAATCACAGACCCTGGCAAAGAGGACAGAGGGTATGAGAGCAGAGCTCTGCACATCCTGCTTAAAGGTGAAGCCTTGGAAATGTGTATTTCTACTTTTAGTTCAGTTGTGGGGAGGCTGCAGACTCTGCTCCTCAGCTCCCCTGTGCTTTGATGGAGCAGCATTGATTTGATTTCATTTATTTCTATAGATCTGTACTTGCTGTGCCCCTAAGGCTCATTGACTGTTCTGAGGGGAGCCCTCCTACTTTCCTCAGACACTTCTTCAAGTGTGAGCCACACTCAAAAAGTTTTTTTATTAAAGAAGAGAAATTAAAGTACCTCATTTCCAAATCTGGAATGGGGAAATGCATGTGGAAAGATTGTGAACATTTGATAGTCACTCCTTGGCCTCTTTGCTTTTCTTCCATAACCTGGGGCTTTCATTGCTGCACATTCTGGAAGCAAAAGCAATTTGGAATCAGCAGGGAATTTGGATGATGTTATGGACAACCCCTCTGCAATACTGCAATGGAGAGGCACTGCAGGGAGATGAACCCAAACTGTGCATAGAGGGGAAGTGCAGGAGGATTTTGTAGGCACCAGCGCCCAGTGAGCAGCTCCTGCTCAGGGACGGTGCAGGAGGGCAGGGATGGTGTTACAGGGCAGCCCTTCCCTGAGGGGAGGGATTTTCCCTGGGATGAACTTGTCTCAATAACAGCTCAGTGGCAGACAGTTCCTATTTTATGATTCCCATGTACTTAGTGTGGTGTCACAGTGGAGAAGGTACAAACATTTTAATTGGGGATTGCTCAAAAAGCTGTCAATAACTTCCCCCCCCCCTTTTTTTTTGTTTTAATTTTAGAACATGTTGATGCTGAGAAAACAGGGTGAACTACTTCTGCCTTTTTGATAAATTCCTACCAGAACCTTTTATCAGTGTTGTTTGCTATTCACAGCAGTGAAATCCAGCCCCTTCTTAGGGGAAGACTCATTACTATAAAACTTGATAAGATAGGATTTGTAGCAGAAGTGTTTTATGGGTCAGCAGGAAAAATAACCAATTATTGCAGACTCCTTGCCACAGAGCATGGCTGAGTTGCTGTGTCTCATCAGGTACAGTGTGATACAAGCTGTTGTAAATCATCTCCATAAATTAGACCCTCTACAAAAGGAGTATTCAAACCCAAGATGTAGATTTTTGTATTTGGTTAGAGCAGATAAAATAGTTGAGTTTTAAGCCAACAGTTAATCATACTGTATTTTATGTTTCACGTACAGAATAAAGACATAAAATCTAAATTATTAATAAACTGAAGCCATATTTTTAAAAGTGATCTTGATATGTAAGGTTTAAAATCTCAGTGGAAGGGAGATGATTTTATATTTCTGAGTCAATTTGCTCCAGATCTTCAAATGTATTTGGGAGCCTTATGGCTGTTGACAGTAAGATAAGGTTTTTATACCTAATTAGGTAACAATCTTTCTGTGAAGCTCTTACCTGCAGAAAAGGTAAGTTAAAGTCCAGATTAAAAGGAAAAAACCTGTAGCCTATATGGTGTAAAAACTGACTTCCTACTCATTATGAAGTCAGTGGCAGAGCCTTTGCAGGGTTAGAGTTTTATTGGATTCCAGAGCTCAATAAAAATTGCTTTTTTATTTGGCAGCTAAGGTGGAAGGGAACTTAACCTCTAAGATTTCAATAGATGTTACATAATTTTGTCCCTTTTTATACTTCCTCAGAACTACATCAAGGTGGTGTCCTGGAGAGAGAGGGGAGAGGGAATCCTTCTGCAGGTGCCTTTGAAAAGTGTGAGGATGCACAAGGAGGCTCTTACACCACTGGAAAGAAAGCACTGGCCATTCCAATGTTAACAAATGGCCTGATGTTGCTTTAATTCTGGCAGTGCAGTAAACATTTTCATTCTATGAGGTTTTTTCACTGTGAAATAATTGTGTTTTATGGAAAGGCTAAATGATTCAGGTGGATCTGGTTAAAACAAAAGAGGAAATCTGAAGAGTATCAACTCTTGGGACAATGTTTTTCCTGTGTTACAAATGCAAAAATGCTTTCCTAGGACTTGTATTTAGGGGCACAGCTAAGCTCACTCTGAAATTTGAAGTGTGATTTAAGATCTGGAAGCTTCAAACAGACCTAAGTCCCTGGGTGAGGGATGCTTTGTTAAATCCAAAAGCTAATCCTCCAGATGCTCCCTCCCAGAAGGTATCGATTTTCCTTTAAGAAGCTGGCAGGCATCCCTGGGAAGAGGTCTGTGCTCATAAACCTTGATCAAAGGCATTCTCTGTGGTACAAGCAGGTAAAACTTCTGCAGAGTTTTTTTTCCCTGTCTAAATCATCAGGCTGATTTATAATTTGTCTACACAGTAGAGGAATGATTAAGCAAAAAAAGTCGTAAATAGTTAAGAGTTTCTTTTTTTCAGTGAATGGCATTTGCACAAGGAAATAAAATAAAGCAGAGAAAACAGGCAGAGGATGGCTGAGTTATGCATTGCAAACCCTCTAAATTGAATTCAGGATAAATACTTATGTAAGACAAAGTATAAAAGCTTTGTCATCATCAGTAGGCCACAGCATTAAATGAAAACCGAATTTCTGATCCTCTGGAGCAACAATGAGGTTGCACTTCCACAGTTCAGTCCCTTCTGAAAGCATTATTTGTAAGGTTTGCCATATGCCTGATAAGAAAGCCCCCCAGTTGTAAGAGAGCATTTTTCCATACCTAGACAGGAAGGTTTGCACACCTTTAGCATCCCTAAATCTCTGTTGCATATTCCTTCTCATACAGAGATCATAGCTAATACTCCTTGTGAAACCTGAAGGGGAAGAAAAAGAATATTTGATTTTCTGATGTGCACTGGATCGCTTATTTTGATCAAACCAGAGAATCATTCACAGTTTCTTTCAAGAGACAGATCTTCAGCTCCTTTTGATATGTACCAGTCTGATTTATCAAGTCTATAATGTTGCATTTATTTCTCAGATTTGAGTGCAAGCTCTCTTTCTGAAAACTGTAGGAAGACAGTATAGAATATAATTGGAGAGAATCTGAAAAGGAAATGCTGAATATTTTGCTCAATGTTATGCAGGCTTGTAGATCCAGCACAGCTGTATCTGAAAGAAATACACAGCCATGAAAAGTTCTGGCACTTAAGACTGATAAAGATGAGCACTGAGTAAAGGAAAAGCAAAAACCCACCTGCATTAACAAGCTGTGTGATTAAAACCAAAGTACTGGAAAATGAGAAGTCAATCAACCTATTTGTGATAATCATTGATTGATGTGAGTGCTGTTTTATGGGAGGTGGTGCATGGGAGTGGGAAGTTGTTTAAAGGATTTCTGTCAACACTGCTTGCAGGCTTTTTCTATCTTGATTTTTTTAAAGTTGAGTCTTGTTAGCTACCTAGTTTCTGGGAAAATGCTAACATAGGTAAATTTCTGAAAAAAGAAGTTGTATTTGTATCACAACCTGGATATTTGTGATATGTTAGAATTACAAGAATATGTAAAACAAGAATACAATTACAAGAATGTGCAAGGCAAAAAATAATGATTCAGTTTTTTGACCCTGCAAGTTAGGGAAGTAAAAGAAAGCTGTTGCTCTTATTTCTTCTGAACCTGTTGCTGTTCATAAAACAAAGAGCATTGCTAACAGATGCCGCAGATCACCTTCAACACGTTTCCAGGGTATTTTTAATCTAGATATTCTTGGTAAGATCCTTGTGATTTTCAGCATAAGAAATGCTAGGAAGACACTATGATAAATGCTGCCCTAGCAATACCTGGCTACTGAGAAGACAGCTGAACACTCCTCAAGGATAACTGTGGTATATGAGAAGGAGGAGAAATCTTAGCCTGTCACAGCTGATTGGGAAGTTTTATTTTTATTCTGCCTATCAGCATCTGTGTTTTTGTATTGGGGATTTTGTATCTCTCACTGCCTAAGCCACCATCTCTGTTTTTCTGGCTTTTGAAAAGAACATAAAACATGCTGCCTTTATGGAGGGCCCAAATTGCAATATTACCAAGGAAGAGTGCATGAAAATGCCCGTACAAATGACATGTAGTGCTGTCATTTAGGTTTTGAAGTTGTTACACTCCTGAATGAGGAGTAGCAGATGCTCCTGTTACCTTGAAGTGTCTTTTTCTAAGCTTGAGTTGAATCTGGCATCATCTGTTCCCCAGCCCTACAGTTTTAATTTGATACCAGGCACATTTTTAACTCATCTGAGTGAATGTGAAAATATGAAGGGGAAAATAGTGCCTTGGGGGAGATTTTCTATTTCTGGAAGTAATCTCCATTGACATATTGTGTGAGCCTTGAGAGGAAAGACAATAGAAGATGGGGAGTGGGTCATTTTTTCCCCCTACTTTCCTCATTTCTTTACCATAGACAGGACAAAATGAGGAACCTTTGTACAGAGAGATCCTGTCCTGAGGAAAGGAAGGGTTTTGTGTACAGGCTCTTTAACTCAGAGGTGATCAGACTGGGCTATTTTGTTGTTTGTTTTTTTCTCCTTTTCTTTTTTCTTCTCAGTATTATCATAATGAGATGCCATTGCAGCTACCCACTCATTAACTGGTTTGCTGTCTGGTGTTGCTCCATATTACAGAGAACATGGTTCTTGAACTGATCTTTTCATGGGTCTGCAACAGAAGTTAATAAAGTAGAAGTGCAGTGTAGTTGCAGGGTACCACAGGTTGAGGTTGGGGCTGTCCTGCTGCAGTGGGAACTCTTCATTAAAACTCATGGTCTTTATTTTTTTAACAATTGCTCCATTCATCTGGAAGCAGCAAGAAATGCTGGAATTCAAGTCTGTGGGTTCGTGCTATTCTGGGTTGTGAATAACTCTCTAATATTGTATTAGTGATTAAAAAGTCAGCAGTAGAGTGGTGACTGCAAGAGCCAGAAACAGTGAAACCAGATAGGCACAGTAATAGATTTTAGAGGACAAGAATCTTGGCCATGCAATATAGTAAGCAAATAAAAAATATAGTTTAGTTCAGTACAAAAGTAATGCATGTTTCATTACAGAACTTCTGAATTCACTGGTATGGAACTTTGAGAGACTGGTGTCTAATATTTCGAGATTAAAGTCTTACCTTTAAAGCTGCCTGGCAGGGTACTGACTTTCCAGTGAAGACACAGAGTTCAACTTTTTTCTGAGTTTGAGAGACAATCTCTGCATTTGCAGATGCAAACCTTTAGTGTGAAGATAAGCTGGCTGTGAGAAGGATACCCACTTGGAGGAGTAGACTATTTCCATAACTTACGACTTATATTCATTTCCCTTAGATAAATAAATCTATTTTGCTGGAAAAATCACTTCTATCTCAACTCAGTCACTTTAACCTATAATGTTTTCCCAAGACTGTGCTTTCTGTGCACTGCAGACAGCTGAAAAAAAAAAAATCATACTACAGTGTGTAGCTGCTACCAGTGTCTGTAACCTTAGATTCAAATTGGTATTTGCCCTACTGTAAAGCACCTTAGGGCTTGTTAGGTAAATCAGGGCTGTTTTTCCAACCCACTGGGGGCTCTCCAGCTCCACTGTTCAGTGCTCAGGCAAACAACGTCCAGGAATTTGCTGCAGCAATAATTTGACTATTCTCTGCATTGACTGGTGCGGGTTGGACAGAGAGCACAGGGATGCAGATATTAAAGGTGGTGAGTGAGGTCTGAGCCCTGCTGTCCATACCGGGTGGGCTGTGCTCCTGGATCAAGGTGATGCCATCTGATCACAATGACACAGCCATTGATCACCTGAGCTATTGGGCTCTTCCAGACAAAAATGTAGCGAGCTGGTTAAGCAGACTGAGATTTCCTGGCTGGGAATACCCCAATTTTGAATGCTCTCATCTAGAGGTGATTCAGGATTCAGCTGACAGAGATCGGTGGTTGCAGATCCCTGGAGTGGGAGCAGTGTCCCCTCCAGGGCAGGCTCAGTTCCTTGTCCAAACACAGTTCATTGACCAATTTGTTTGCAGAAGGAAATAGCTCACCAAAGCTGACACCTGCTTTGAGTGCTCTAAAGATCATGGCATTAGCAGTTTGCCATGCTGCCTTTTGTTGTTTAAAGCAAAATCCTAATCTCAACACAAGGGCCCTCTTTGTGGTTGGTGTTTAAATATGTACACCTGAAAGAATACACAGAGCAGCAACGTTATTAGAAGTATTCAAACTTTTATAAGTGGTGCCTCAAGCTATTTTGAAATCATGCTTAAATCCTGCTGTTGACACTGTGTTTAGTGTTTTCCAAATAAGGATTCTGTGTTGAAATTGGGAACAAAGTAAAGAAAATCTTGAATGCAGTGATGTCATTGTACTGTTCCATGGGTTTGTGCATTTTGGAGCACCATATCTGATGATGCAGTTACTGGGTCACACACAGCTGCTCACATTTTTGTCTCCAGAGGTCACTGTCTGAGCCTCAGCCTCAAAACACATAAAGGTACTGGGATTCACTGGGAAGTGCACACTGGTACAACTGCTTCTCCCATTAGTGAAGTCTCCCTCACTAACCCGTGTTCTTTAAGAAAATGGGTTCATCTGTTCAAAACCTTGTGTTGCAAGAGCAGCTTTGTTTGAATTTTTTTCTCTCCATGTTTCTTTTCCTCCTTATTAAATTATTTAGTTGCCTTAAATTTATGTAGTTGGTCTTTTATATTTCTCCAGCACCTGCAGTTCTAATTAAAAAAAAATCTTAGCAAATTTGGTCCACATACCTGCTGCAGTACTTTCTTTTACACATTTACAGTGTAAAGATTAAATTTTTACCTTGGACTTCTGGGGCTGAATAATCAGCCAGTATCATGTGATTGCCCCTGTCTTGTCCTACTTTCTACTCTTGCACAAGGCAGGGTCACAATCCTAAGGCAATTTTCCCAACAGAATTGGATGCTTTTAGACAGTAATTGCAGTATGTGGGCGACAGGATAACATTAAACATCAAGAAGTCCTGGGTTGTCCTGGTACTGTTTGGGTTAGCTCAGTTTGCAGTCTCACCTGAGATGGCTGAACTGGTGGCTGTGAAGTGAAAATTTCCAAAAAAAGGTTCTTGTGTTCTGAATTGTGGTGCTCCTTTCTTCTGAGGCAGCTAGGAAAAAAGAAAAAGGAAAAAATGTATCTGCCTTTTTTCTGCCTCTGGATTCTGGCTCCTCTGGAATCAGTAAATGCAGAGACTCTTGAAAATGGAAAATAAGGAAGGGACAGTCTGCCCTTTTCTTTATATCTAAATCAAATAAGGATTGTATTGCTTCTGGGAGTTAGAGGAGACCAGAAGGAAGTCTGGGATCTCTCTGTGATGATTTCCAGGGTAACTCATTTGTTCCAGTTGTTCCTGTACATGTTGTGAATACTGTGGGCTCAAAGAAGAAAATGCAAACTTCCTCAAACAACTTGTGCTGCTATCAAGTAGCAAGGATTTATAAGGAAATTTAAAGTAAATTCTAACAAATCAGACTGTCTTCCAACTGCTTTCCTTTGTGGGTCGGGTACTGCTATAACTTGGTTAGATCCAGAGATCTATGCTAGATCTATGTTCCTTTTGAGACTACTCTTTCTTCACATTGTACTGTGTGTGTATCTTCTCGTCCTTTAAATATAATTTCCTGTTGGATTTCCAGAACTCTGTTGATTCCCAATGCTTTTCATGTTACATTCATGTTAAATTTCCACTGAGCCTGCAGCACTTAAATGCAATAGTTTGTGCAGTTAACATCTGAACCTGAGTATTGAAGCATTTCAGACTTCGTTACATTTAGGGTAGGAATCCCTGTAATTTAGTAGAAACTTACATCCCGATTATCAAATCCAGTTTATTTTCTATTTCCCAGTAGTTTTTCATCTGTGCTTATGTAGCAAACCTTAGAGGAAAAAATAGAAGATTAATTTTGGAAACATGTTCTTCATGTTCTTTGTCTTTGAAAGTCAGAAATCTCCCTGGATTCTCTCACTCATTTTACTTATGTCTTTATTTATACTTTAAAAATATCTTTCCATCTTTTAGCTGTGCTAACAGTTTCTGGATTGTTATTCTCAACTGCCCTGGGATTTGAAAGGGTTTCCAATAGCTGCTGTTCTTGTTTACAATCTTTCATTTCCCTTGAAACCCCCGGCTACTACAACCCAAATATTTGTACAGGAAGCAACATTGGCACGTTCGAGATAGATTTTTTTGCAAAGCAATAATGCAAAATTGCGTGTTGGCCAGTGGCAAGGGAGGAGAAGAAAAGTCTTTGCCTGACTCGTGTGTGGCTGCTGTTTGTGTCTGGCAGACTGGATGGGCTCCTGCTGGTGGGGAATCGGGGAGAGGTGTTAAAAACCTCTTTCTTTGCTGGGTAAAATGACAGAGGGCAGACACATCTGCTGTGCTCCACGCAGGGGAAGAGCATTTGCGGTGTGAGGAGCATTTTGTGCTCTGCGGGCTGCCCGCAGTGTGCAGAGAGAGGAGCTGGAGCCCCGCAGTGCCCCAAACAGGGGCAGGGACAGAGTGGGGCCCACCGGGCAGAGCTGCGGCTGCACGGCCTGGGCCGGAGGCAGCTGGGGGAGATGCTCGGCCTTGCGAGAGCCCTTCCCTGCACACTCCTGCCCCGGGCATCGGCATTCAGCCTGTGCATGTCCCATTCCCTGCAGGAGTGTGTGCTGCTCTGTGCTGCCTCCACAGCCGCCCCTCCTCTGCTCCCTCCAGGCACAGCCCTGCCCGGCTGGGGCTGAGCCGCCCCACTGGGATGGAGAATGTGCTGAGGTGTTCTCAGCTGAATGCAGGCTGTGGCTCCAATGGGAAATGCAGGGATTAAGCACTAATAAATGAAGATCTACCAGACTGATATTTTCTGTTACACAGAGGAAAGACACTAAGTTTTACCCTAAATGTGTGCATTCCAGTGTAGGTCTGCTATAACACTTCTCGTTCTATTTTTAGCAAGGGAAACCAGTGTGGGAAACAGGCATCAAGCCATGTTAGTAATGTCAGTTCTTTACACATTCTGTTTTTCCAATGAAATTTCCTTTTTCCTGTTCAAGAAACTTCAGTGTAAGTTGGACCTTTCTGCATTTAGGAGAATATAAATCAGTGATAAGTAGTTGTTGAAAATAATAATACACAAGTTTCCTTTAGAACCAGCTGTTTCCAGGCCAGAAGTTAAACCACCTTGTTCCACTGTGTGAAATCGTCCACAGGAAACATGCCCCAAACAAGTCAATACATCTGTCTGGGTCAGAGTTAAAAGTAGGGGAAAAAGTGCTCATGGAGTCTGAACAGTACAAAAAAAAAAAAAAAAAGTATGTTACAAGTTAGCTTGGCTCAATGTATTCAAATTTTGCCTGGTTGTCAATGTGGTTTTTCGGATATGCAGAGCTGCTGATTGCTTTCTGACACATGACAATACTAAATATCATTGACACATCTTGTTTCAGGGTATAAGACAAGACTTTTCACTGTCAATCTCTTCAGATGTCTTTTGTTTTAGCATTTAGATTCATACAGAATTGCGTTTACTGGGGTGTTTTCTCAAAGGGTGTTTGCAGATTTCTGTTTAACTTCTAACATTATTAAGAGTAATTCACAGTTTAAAGCAAAAGAGCTTTCTCAGTCTATAAAGACAGCTAAACCTGTCTTGTTCAAAATCACCATTCTATACATTGTTTTCGAAAGAAATATTTTGAATACATTTTCAGAATAAATGAGGGATTATTCAGGGAATCTGCTCTAGTAAGGAATTACACTGGTTGAAACTGAAACTGGTCAAAATCCCTGTAGGTGTTTCTGGCAGCCAAAGGCCTGGCAAGGTTTAATTCAGTTACCCAAGAGCTCCACTGCAGCAGCAGAGTGTGATATTCCACAAGCAGGTTGGACAGGGCTCTCCTAGGCGCTGCCTTTTAGGTTCTGCTTTGTCCTGTCTCCTGCTTGCTAACAGTTCTGAGCAAATTTGCTCTAATTAGTCCAGGTAATTTGAGTTAATATGTCACCTTCAGGCTTCTAATCAGTCAGCTCTGCATGTGGTCCTCAATGATTACAAGTAAGAGCCTGGTTTTGTTGCTGTTCAAAGCACCTTATTTTCAGCATCTGTGCATTGTTTCACTGTGGAGTAGAGGCTTCTGTCTGTGGGCACTTCATTTATGGTAGCTCCTGAACAATTTATATGTCAGGGCTCTTACACAGCAAAGAGACTCCCTTATTTTAGATCATCTGATTCCACTTTTGGGTAGGCATTTTTGTTCTGCATTTTATTCAAATGGCATTTGATGGAAAATGTCAACTACAGTTAATCCTACTAAACTTGAGTCTGGTTTCTCTTTGCTGTTTGGAAAGTTCTCTGTAATCTGTCTGGTTAAGATGTAGGTAGTGTGAGATGGATACTTGCAGAGTTTTGGGGGAAAAATATTAATTTGGGCTCAGTCCTGCAATCTTTTCTAAGACAAGTGATCTTATTGAAGCCACTTCCTTCTTAATAAGGGCCTAGAGTGGGCTTTGAGTCCAGCCTTCAGATCATGAACAAAGGAGTATTTTGTTTGTTTAAAAAAACCCACCCCAATGCCATGCTCAGAACAAAGGGGAAATTAAACAGGGAATTGTTCCCTTTTGTAGTACCCCAGGTTTGTATTATTTCAGCTGACACCTGCACAATATTAATTGCCAAAACTCCCCTGAGTGGTGTAGAGGTGAATGTAGTTCAGCTGCCAGTCTTTAGAGGCGTATAGAAATACAGATCAAAAGCTTTCCATTGCAGTGTCTTTCATCATGCACTTCAGTGAGTCAACATTACCTGCAACCCTGAAAACACTGGCAAAAAATGTAGTAAGATCCAGTCAGAGGGGTTTCTAAGGACGTCTGCCCAGTGAAATGAGTCAGTGGGCTTTTTTCTAGTGCCTGCCTAAGCTTGTAAATCCCTTCGTGACAAGTCACTGACGTGTGGGGGGTATTTTGGGGGCTTTGAGAACATTCCTGCAGGAAGAGACGTGAACCAGCTGCCTTGTTCCAGCCTTGGTCACACACAGTGGGACTCTCACAACTTGGAGTCACCTCCAGTGCAAATCAGCAGGGCAACTCTGCCTTTTGACTCTGGAATGGAAAAGATGAAACTTTGCTTTGGATAGTTTGTATGCACCTTGACTCTCCAGAGAGCAGAGGAGAAGGGAATGGTGGTGATCAAACAGAAAAGGAAACTATGGCATATACAGGTTGTTAGAGCTGAGAGCAAAAGCCTGTAGAGCATGTGTCAATATGAATATTTTACTGGGAGACAGAACTCGGGCACTTTTGTTTTGGGGTGGAGGAAGGAAGGGTGTGCCTGTGATGTAAGGTGAGGGGTCAGGGCCTCACACTGATCAGACATGAATTCTACTTTGATTTTTCTACAGCTGTTTTGGTAGGTATCTGCATGTCATGAATTTTAATTGCTTAAAAACCTGCTGGAGGCAGGGATCAAGCCTGGCTAAAATCACACTGATGTAAATTCACAGTAATGATGTTGAAGTCAACAGTTCAGCAGTGGGTACAGGCTGCAGGGCAGGATGGCTGGGAGGGTGTTGCTGATTTATTGTAGAGCCACGGGATGCTTTGGGTTGGAAGGCACCTGAAAGCTCATCTCATTCCACCCCCTGCCATGGGCAGGGACACTTTCCACTACCCCAGGGTGCTCCAAGCCCCGTCCAACCTTGAACACCTCTAGGGGTGGGGCAGCTTCTCTGGGCAACCTGTGCCAGTGCCAGATCCCTCTGGATGGCATCCCTTCCCTCCTGTGTGTGTCAGCACAGCTTGGTGTCATTGCCAGGCGTGCTGAGGGTGCACTGATCCCACTGTACATGTGGCTGGTCCCAGTTCTGACCCCCAAGGAACAGCACTGGTCCCTGCTCTGCCCTTGGACATTGGGTGTGACCGTCAGCCAGCCCCTCACCCACCGAGTGCTCCTGTCACATCCCTGTCTCTGCTTGAGAGACAAGGGTGTTGTGTGGGACAGTGGCAAATGCCTTGCACAAGCCCAGCTAGATGAGTGTCAGTCACTCTTCCCTAATTCACCAAGGCTGTAGCTCCATCACAGACAGCCACGAAATGTGCCCTTAGTGAAGCTGTGCTGGCTGTCTCCAGTCCCCTCCTTATGTTCCATGTGAGTCGCTGTGCAAGCTCATCCAGCTGCTAAATGGGGTCGAAAGTTTTGTCCCTTTTCAGAGCAATAATAATGCAATAATGTGCTCCTGAACCTCTGGAGAGTGTAAAGTCTAATTTACTTCTGAGCTCAGATCGAAGGCAGATCCTTTGCTGAATTGGAAGGAACAGAACAGTTACACTCAGCCATAATAAATCTGGCTTTAGTTCACATTAATAGAATGGAAACTGACTGGTCTTCTGAGGGAGAATGCTGGTCTGGTGTTGAATCACCTTGACTGTTTATATGAAACCAAATTTGAACAAACAAACAAAACCCCACAGTGGCTTAAGTTGGTATCACTGGGCTTTGTGGCAGATCAAGTCCCATCAATGTGACATCAAGTTTTTGCTGAGATACTATTGTTCATTCTTTTACATAAATTCTTACCATATATCTGCATAATGTGACTGATTCTGATCAAATTTGTCCCGTGAGTGATCCAATATTGCACAGAACTGGCACCCATTATTGTGGGATCATGGCCTCATTATGTGCTTATGGTAATTGATGCCTATTTTAATTTTTGCCTTGTTGGCCTTGTCCACGCTTTCATTGACACTCATGGTGTGATTAAACTGATGTTGAACTGTATATTGGAAAGATCAGAAATCAAATTAACCAAATACCTGATGTTAGTTTATCTGGGAAGAAGAGAATGCAGGCAGAAAAACCCCAGGAACTGAGTGGGACGTTAAGATGTAGGAAAAAGCCATTTTACTGAGTGTTGCAAAAATTGAGAGAAATTGATAGCAAAATCAACACTGGAGAAAAAAAAGGTTTAGCAGTACTTTCAGTATTGCCTTAAAATTAGTTTTGCAAATCTATATTTAATTAGACAGTTATTGTACTGCGTGCTAAATAAACACTAATTACTAAACATGGAATTTATTGAAGTGTAATAGGTATTTCTAAAACTCTTAATTTACTTAGCCTGAGTAAACAAATTCTAAGTGATCAACATAAATTCCCAGACAAGACCTACCACTGCAGCTAATACATGCCAGCATCCAGAAGCCATGATTACCTTCCTCTTTTCTAATACAAATTTTTTTTACAAAGTATATCTCACCAGTATGGGTTTGTGTGTGGGATTCACTGTAAGATGAGGGTTATTGTGCATTTGTAGAACCTTGTGCCTTACACACTTGTCCAGTTGCCATTGAATTCTTGAATGCAACAAGTTGAAACCATAGGGGATAAATTCAGGATTTTTTAACTGAGCACCGTGCTTAAACATTCTGTTTGCTAAAGTTCTTGGCAACACCACAGGCTGAAACTTGAAAGGAGCAATAATTGTCCTGGCCTTACCCTCCTCTCCCACCTTTCCTTAGAGACACACAAATACACATCGTGAGGCAGTGCTCACCCAGGTGCTCTATATTCCAAGCCTGTCGTGTTTTTGTTTAAACTCTTTTCAGTATTAAAGGTCAGTCTGCAATTCAATAAAATGCACTTTTGGCTTTCATGATTTTGACAAAATTGAATGCTGTTTAAGTGAGCTCTTCAAGTCAATGCCCAAATTTGATTTGAAAACTGCAGCTAAACTAAATATGCCCAAATAGCTCAATTTCTCTCTTAGGCAGTTTGTGTTGCAAAGGCCTGTTTTGAGTATGAACCCTCAGAAAAATACATTGGCTTGCAAGGTGGTGCATTTGAGTTGGGAGCCTCTGCAGGTAGGTTCTTGCTCAGATTTTTCCATATGCTTAAATCCTTCATAGAATATCATATGATCTATTGAGTGTCTGAAAAAAATAATGAATACAGGTCTGGGAGAGTACACGTAACACATCAAGATCTTTCCAGGAGCTGCATCTGGGCATCCATTCATTCTCACATCCAAGACTCCTCTCCTGGAGATATGAGTTCCGGTAAAAGGGAAATTCTAAGGGTTTTTTTTTTCTGGAAGATCTCTCAAACAGTCCCTGACAGTCTTTTATCTTGGGTTTAAAAAAAAGCCATCAATAATTACTAGGCTATATTTGGAAAACTCGATGTCTGATGTAATCAGAAGGCTTGGCAAGGAAGAAAAGACTTTGTATTCTGCCCAGAATAAATATAGCATTTCTAAGTGCTTTGCATCTTCTCTTTGCAGTAGAGCTTTTTGTCTTTTAATCCTGCTTTTAGCACGTTTGAAGATATCCTCCTTTGAAGCTTTTTTCCTCCCTGTTTCTTACTAGGCTCTCTGAATTGCTTCTTTTGTTTATCTTGAGAGGGATTTTATTATTTCCTGAAATGAAGCATCCTTCTGAATCAGTCAAGAGCCAAAATACCGTGGAAGTGCCTATATTTGAGCTTGCAAAAAGGAGGTAAGTTCCCTGCCTCAATGCATTACTGAGCTGAGACCAGATGATGGTAGTGAACTATGAGTGGCTGTGAACTGAGTGCAATTTGATTGTCACTATATTTTCTGAGGCATTCAGGTGATGAGCAAACCTTTCAATGCAGATCTTTGGACCCCCTCTCAGGCATTGGTGGTTCATGTTTTTTATATTCCTACTGATTCAGTATTTGCTTCATCTTCTTGTGCTCAAGCATTCCAAATTGGTTTTGTTTTTTTCTTAACAGATCTCATTGAACATTGATATTAAGAATATAAATCCCATCATACCTACTCTTCCTTTAGGCCAAGGGATGAAGGGTCAGAGCTGATACAACTTTTAAGAGGTTGAGGCAAATTTGCCTATTAATCCTCCTCCTGCTCTTGGCTTGAGACTTTGCCTTGTTCTCATATTCTGCTCTTCATTCTTTTAAGACTTCATGTCTTTATCTGGACACAAGACTTTTGCTGGCTGAAGTAGCTTATTAATCTGTTAGGAAGACAGATGGACAATTAGCTTTGAAAGAAAAGGAAAGTATGGTTTTGAGGCTGTAATCTCCTTTATCTCTAGATTAACAGAGGGAGAATTCTTGCCTTGAAAGGGACCCATGTCAAATCAAGGAGATAAATTAGACTAGCCATTGCTATATTTTTCTGGGGGTAAAGTAATCTCATTATTTCTGTTTTTGTGCAAGCTAGGGTGTAGCATTGCTCAGGAAAGGAGGGTAGCAGGAAGAATTTTTGAGAACACCCACTTTTCTATATATCCTTCATACATAATTAGGTGAGGAAAAAAGCACTTATATTTCAAGAGAAAGATGGGAAATGTAAAATGAGGAGGAAGAGGTGGTGCTGTGGAGGCAGAGTTATCCTAACTACTATGAAGAGTGAAAGTTATAATTGTAAAGGACACTGAATGGATATTACAAACAAAGATGAAAGCCAACACAAACCTGTGTAAATCAAACCAAATTAGACCTGAATCTTAGGAAGTAACTGTTTCTGCCAGCTCAGAAGGGCCACGAGCCTGCCCTGGCTGTGGTGGCTGAAAAGTGACATCATAGCCACAAGGTCTTGAGCAGTTGCTTGTGATACATGGAAAATGGTGCAGATGTCAAAATAAATATCTTCTATGGCATTAAATAGCACTTAAGAGCTGAGGGATGTTCTTGTTAGCTGTGGGTAAGAGAATTTAGGAGGCCTTATCCTGCTGTCAGATCTCAGTAAATCACCTGACCTTTCTGTGCCTTGGTTTTCCTTTATATGAGTGTGAGCAATGATGGCTCCTTCTTCAAAGTGACACAGAGGTAGAAGGTGTGCAGTGCAGAAAGTGGGAATGAGCCTGGCAATTTACAAACTGTTCAGACCCTGCATTGCTTGTGAATAACCACCACATCTCTTGGTGTGAAATAAGAGTAAAAAGGGGGAGTCTGCAGTGTTGTTTAAAGTTTTTGTTGGATGAACCAGTTTGGAACACTTTATCCTTTGCTGAATTTATCCCATCCAGCCTTGATTTTATAGTCAAGCAGCCTTTGTTTTGTACCCTGCCAGAAATTGCTTTAATAGGTTGTAGTTCTGCTTTCTGTTGCTCACTGGGGTTGGCAGTGGAGTGGTTTTACAGCCTTTCCCCTACAAGGTGTAGAATAATGCTTTATAATGATTTCACTGCTGAGGGATCAGAACAGCTGAGAAATAAGCTTGTGAATGTGCACCTTAACTCCCTAAAAATAAAATCCAAGGGAATTGTTTTTACATAATATGTCTTCAGAGGGACAGCACTTTAGCAATGTGCTCATGCAATTCATCACTGAGGTGGCAATACTCTAATGATTTATTAGCAATACATCACTGCAATGTTTTCACACCATTGACGTATTGGAGTTCATAAACCACAGAGAGGACAGCAGACGTGCAGACTGAAGTGCCTGCAAAGCCCTTTCCAAGCCTTTCCCAGTTATTTTATTGAGGGAAGTTGTCAGCAAGAATGCCGAGATGTTTCCATTGCTGTGTGCATCCACATGGAGCACTGGTGGGGAGGGGGAGTCCTGCCATGATTCCAAGATTCCTGGATTTGATAGCAGAGGCTGCAGGCTCTGTGTGTGTCTTCAAACAGAGCAGAAACTCCTGATAAATGGTTTGTTGACTGATAGTCTGGGCCTTAGAGCAACTGTAAGTGCTTGAGGTTATTTACTTTTGGTTTTTAATGCCTCTGGTAGACACCAGGAAATGTCTTTGAGCCTTGACATCTCAGTGCAGAGTCTTGGCCATGTGACATTCTTACAAATGTCATGATAGGAAAAAAAACCAACTGTGTCTCCATGGCAGTGCATTCTGCTGCTGTTCTGCTATCAGCATGGGGTTACACTCTGTTATCACAAACTTCCTCTCCATCTCTGGAGATCACCTTAAAGATTGTTCAAGAAATTTAAAATATGTCTTTTTTTCACCATCCTGATTTCTGTTACTTTGTGTACCTTATCCACAGTGCCAATAGTAGCCTTGCAAATGAAATAGAATTGCTTTTATTTAGGTTCCCACTACCTTCCCCATCCTTGAACCACTCCCTCAGAACACTCTCTGAACCCAGCCTGGGTAAGCTCCACCACAAAGCTCAGGAATGAGCATCCTGTGATCCCAGACCAGCTTGGGGCAGAGAGGTTTCCTGCAGCAATTGCTGAGCTGATGTTGTGTTCAGAGCCAGCTCACTATTACCTGATGTTCTCCCAGTTGTTTGCTTTCATCTCTCCACAATTACATCATTACTTCCTGGAGAGGCACCAGCATTTTCTTTGTGTGGAAATGGCAATAGGCAGCTGCTCCTGCTTGCAAACACTGCAACAACACAAATTATGGCAACCCTTTGCTCTTGGCTTGAATTCAAATTGAGTTTGACTTCAAATGTTTGCAGCACTGAGTTGATGCTCAGGTTGAATAGAAAGGGAAGGCGGTGTCAATAGCATGAAAATAGACTTTTCAATATCTTATGAATCACCTCTGCAAGAATGAAACGTATTGTGAACCTGGGACTCAGCCACGAGCCAGTCAAGGAGGTTTTTAACCCTTTTAAAAGCTTCCTGGGCCACTCCTTCTCGATGAACTCTATTTCTGATGAGTATAAAGGCATTTAATTTCAATAAGCACTCTTGCCTGAAGGCAATAGTAAATCATAACCCACTTTATGACCAAGAACAGAACATAGTGAATTCAGCAAAGGCTGGAATTTTATTAGGTTCTGTGAATGTTTTACCAGCTCTGCAAAAGGCAGCTGGGGGAATTGGAAATGCTCAGCTTGAAGCATTTTACAAATCTAGGACCAAATTCTTGGCTATATGACTGCGAAAACCTTCCATGCCTTCCCTGGACCTTAGCTATTGATGAATGTTGATCAGTATTAGCAGATAGGAGTTTGGCTGGTACAGAGAAATCAAAAAACCAGAACAACCCTTTGGTGCGTTTGGGAGTGAGACTGCAACCAAAATCCTGCTTTGTGCCCCCTCAGCCCCAGCTTGGGAGCTCATAATGATGGATCCAGCACAGAATCCACTCATTTGTCCTTTTATTGGAACTTCCACATGCAATTTAATGTCAGTTTAAAAGCCACCTGTCTGTGGAGACTGAGCTTGGCTGGTCTGGGTTTTATCTCTGCTTTGCCTGATTTTCATTGTGCAAATGCATTTGTATGGAAAACTTCTGGCCCTTGGCCTCCTGAGCTGCCTGCCCTTGTCTCTGTGGCACTGTGGGTTCTATACACATGTTTTGGTTTATGCCTTTCTGGGCACAGATTAATTACACTGTAATTCAGAGTAGATGGACTTTTAAAGCATCAGCTTTATTAGAATGGACCTGCTTGAAGCACAGCAAAGCAAAGTGCACTTATCTCTGTGTTAGTACCAGAGCCCTTCAGAGCATGTAAAAAACATTGGGATTTTTTAACCCAATTCAGATAAAATCCTTCTATTTAAATACCTCCTCCAAGCCCTGCTGCAAAGGAAGCAGCTCTTGCACCTGGCTGGAATCAAACCACCTTTTCAGTACCTTAGAATGAAATTTAAATTGCATGGGCTGGGCTGTGAATGGCTTCAGAAGCCTTTCTAGCCTCACTCAGAGGTACTTACAGCTCTAAAGTCTGTAGGCAGAGCACAGATTATTTTCTGCAAGTTTTACTTAAAGAGCATTTGACATTTGCCTGACTTATCTTGATTTGGCAACATATTGGTCCACACCTGTGTCTATAAAGGTGAACAGCATTTGGAGTGGGGAAATAAATGAATGGCAGTGCTTAATCTTGCCTCACAGAAAGTCCAAATACCACATTAAAATATAAATATTATAGAAAATTAATCAAATATAATCTTAATATACTGAGTTGCATTACAGCTGTATCTGGAAGGTAAAACCAGGCAGCCTTTTTGTCCTAGACCATGTCAGGCACTCTGAAACAAAGCCCTGAAACAAAGAGGCTACAGAGTAAACCGGGAGGAGAGGATTAGAAGAGAGGTTTTTACTCACTGGAAGACAGAAAAATGAAAGGATCAGCCTGAGGCTGAAGGTGGAAATTGATATCGGATCTTTGACATAATTTTTATGTTTGTTAGTTTAACAGTGGTTCCTGGCACAGGCCTCTTTCCCTGCAGCTCACCAGTTCTGTGGAAATGTTAGAGAACAAATCTCCCAATTACCTGTTCCTGGAGCTTCTCCTAAGAATTCCAGAAATTCCATTATAGAGAAAATGCTGATTCCATCATTAAGGTTCTAGAGAGAAGAATAAGAATATGGATTTCACTCTCAAGAAATTCCTGCTTTGAATTTTGCTTTTGAATGAAGGATTTTCCCTTTGCCTTGATGGGGAAAATAGAAGTTGTCAATAGGCTTTTTTTTTCTGTGCATCAAATGAATTTATATCCAAGTAAACTTTCTGCACCCTGTAGCAAAGGGGTCCACAGTGCAATTAAAGCATGAAGCAGTATTGTTTGCTTCAAACATTCATGCTGATAATTTTACTGCTTCCTCTCTAGTTTTTATGTTGATAGAGTGAGCAATCACTTCCACTTTGTCTGTGCTGCTCTTTGGTTTCTCCTTCCCAGGGTGAAGTGTGTTTGATTTAAATATTCTTGAGAGAACTTTGATCATCGTTGTTGCTTTTCTCTCTACTATAACTTCAGTAGATCCTTTTGCAGTAGGTGAGGAACAAACCTGCACAAAATGTTGAAATTGTGGACTCACTGTGGATTTATGCAGTGCCATAATGATGATTTCTGTTCTGTTCTCCAGCTCTTCCTGCCCTGTTATTAGGTTATTAACTAACCTAATAATTCCTAACCTGCTATTGCCTTTCACTGCTATTGAGCATTGAGCTGACACTTTAATTGACCTATCATACCTTCAAGATATCTATTATTTTTCCCCAAATGCTAACAAGCCTCCAGATTTCATCAGTCCAGGATTGGTTTTCCTGTTGTGTGCGTTGCTTCCCATGGATCAGCACAGAATTCCATTGCTTTTTGTTCACACTCTGTATCTCCAGTCCATTTGTCCTTTGCAGTCACATTTTACCGGCTTCAATGTCTTGCTATGATCAGGTTTTTTTTTTTTTTTTTTTCTCTGAATTTTCCCTAAGGCTTTAAAAAAAAAAAATTTGATAACCCGGAANTCAGGTTTTTTTTTTTTTTTTGTCATCTGACTTTTCCATAAGGCTTAAAAAAAAAAAATTAGCTACCCAGGAAACTTGTTAATTCAGATTGAAGGTTGCTCACCTGAGATCTGTTCCATTACCAGCCCAATCCTTCTGTGTTTTACACTCAATACATGCAAGTGGATAAAACCTGTCTTACCCAAATTAGCAAGCAGCAGCCACGTATTTACTGAGTCACTTATTCAGCTTGATTAAATGAACAGAATATTTAAAAAGCAAGAAAATGGGGGAATATATGCAGCAAAATCAGCCAACCAAAACAATTTTATTAGCCATTCAAGGACCAGGCTTTTGGCATTAGGGGTGTTGTTTACCAATTGGATTTACTGTAGCAGTGATTATTCAGTGTCTCACCATTTTCTGCTCTTCAACATTCACCTCCTGTCTGGGTAAAATCTGTTGTGCTCATGGCAAGATTCCTATTTCCTTCAAAGAGAGTTGGGTCTGGCCTCTCTAGTGTAAGAGGTTTTTAAAAGATCTAAATAGTATAATCTTGTTTTCCAGCTGATGTTAGAGCTACTCTGATACTCCTTTGTCTGTGCCTTTCAGGAGATAACAGATCATGCAAAAACTGGTTTGATAATTTTCCATGCCATACAGAGGAGTCACAGAACATTTGTGAAATGATAAAACCTGTCACACTAACCTGAATTTTCAGATTTCATGTGTGAATAGTTCAGGAATGAATGAAGAGCTGAGATTTGTGTTATAGAACCAACAATGTACTGTATAAAAGAGCATTTATTTCTCCAGTGTGCCTACAGTAATTTCTTCTGTTGACCTTCTGCAAGCTTAAAACCAAGAGTGAATTTTCTCTTTCTTTTGTCTATCAAGTTTAATGCATGAATTCATTTGACTCTTAAGTCCTTCCAGGACC
Source organism: Climacteris rufus (assembly GCA_013398175.1). NCBI lineage: Eukaryota > Metazoa > Chordata > Aves > Passeriformes > Climacteridae > Climacteris > Climacteris rufus. The sequence continues at coordinate 2,101,026 of VZRZ01011485.1, read as the reverse complement.
ACCTCATCTATTCTGTAGCAGTTGCTTTGTTTTTTACCTTTTTCCCCCTCAGTATTCAGCCTGAAGTTCACTGCTTGTGATGGTTCTCCCTTTACCCATCTCTTCAGAAATCTCAAGTCTAAATTTGAGACTTGTGAATTTTGAGTGCTACTTTGATGTTTTACAATTATTCTTACTTTAGATATTGATATTGTATTTCTCATTCAGAACAAGTCCAACTCCTCTTATTCATGTTCCTGTTCCCCTTTGATCTGTATCATTAGTGAGTTCTTATTGCATGTGCTGATACCTCTTTCTGTGCACTTTTACAGATCTTGCCACCTCACTATTGATTTTCTCTTCTCTTTTTGTTTGAGATGTCTTCTTTATCCTTTAGGTTTGGATTTGTTTTTTTCAACTTCAGGGTAATTGTTTATTTTTTTCCATATATTTGATCTAGTATCTTTCCCTTAGGCCAATTTCCCTAGAAGCAGCCAGTCAAAAAGAAGCAGACAAGAATAGAATTAGTTTCAGTAGAATTTTGATTTAAAATGAAATCACAGGAAAATGCAACCTGTCTGTCCATCAATCTCTCCCTCCTTCTCTCCCTTCCTCAGTGTCTCTTCCTCTGTCTCCCCAATCCCCCCAACTCTCTCTCCTCATTTCTTCAGGGCAGCAGCCTTGAATGAGCTTTGTCTCCTCATGCAATAACTGGGTTTGGGAACTCTGTATCCCTGATTTTCCAGGCAGGTTATGTCCTCATGATGTGCTGCCACCTCCAAACATCATGCTGCTCTGCTGGACTGTGACTGTTTCTCAGAGACAGGGTTTGCAGGCAGTGAGAATTAAGCAGATTACAAACCTTTGTTTTGTAGCTGGGTACCCTGCAGACACGGGATCTCAGCTCTCTCCTCTCCAGATTTTGGGTGGATGACTTGCAGCAAATCCCTGGATGCCCCTGTGCTGTGGCTCTCACTCAGAGCAGCAGGGCTGGAGGCTCCTTTGTATTTCATCAGAGGAACCTGAGCCAGAGGCTTCCAAAGCTGCACTGAGATGCCGCAGTGCCGGAGCCTTGGAGCCACACAAACACCTCACGGGGGCTCTACATTTTACCTGACAATTATCAAGGATTTTTTGCTTCCCATCTAGGTTTATTTTATTTTATTATGGCTGACACCCTTGCCAAGAGTGACCTCATGGCACGTGAGCTGTGAAGCTGTGCATGGGAGAAGCAGGGGCTCATCAGGCATCGCTGACCTGATGATGTTACACAAAGTGTTGCCCCCTCTGCAGCAGCCACTGCAATAAAGGCTCATTGCAGGACTCACCTCAGAGCTGCAGGCAGCATCTCTTAAGGAGTGACAGTCCCAGGCTTGCTTCAGACTCTCCAGATTGCCTCTTTGACACATTTTCCCCATTTTTTTCCCCTGCATACCTCAGTCTCCTTTCCTTCTCATCCATCAGGACATTCGTGGCTGGCTGATGTAATTAGGAAAACAGAGCATTCTGGTCAGAGGTATTGATCGAGGACTTTATTATAAAAGTTAGTAATGTTTAATTTCTTGTTGTCAGCTTTCATTGTGCTAAAGAAATCAATTCACTATTGTCTCTTCTCCATTATTCAATTGTCTAATAAGCTACTTTGCAGTCCCCTCAAAATCAAATTTTAATGATAAATCACTGTAGGAATGGAGAGCACGTGAACCCTTGTACATGAGAATTATCCCAAATCCATAGTAGGTGGAATGCACTTCTTTCCACTTAGAAATATTTTTTTTCTGTTCTCATTTTATAACAGTAAGACAGGTTTTCTGTCCTTTCACTAAACTCCACAGGATGTTTACTGTAACTTGTTTTCTCTCATTTAGGATTCATGTGTTATCAACCCCCCTCTGAATCTTTCTTGAATTTCATTCTCAAAGTGATCCCTCTTATTTTTCCCTTCCTACCTCTCTGATTCCACACTAAATTAGTCTTAAAAAACGAAGACAGAGTGGCCTTGAGGGAGAGAAAAGTGTACTCAAGATTTCTCCCTTTACTCTGGCTTTCCCCCAGTCTCACTGAAGCAAACACTCCTCTCTCCAGAGCAGCTCCAGGGGTTTGTGTGTCCGTGCTGCAGCATCCCTGCCCTGCCCCGGGAATTTGGGAGTGCTGGGATGGCCCAGGGGAGGAGGAGCTGGAGCTGTGCTGGTCCGGGGTCCCAGGGCTGCGTTCATTTTGTCACTGAAACTGCGGGAAAAACAAAAACTCTCCAACAACATCTTTTAGTGTTAGAGAATTCAGGCATTGCTTTATTCTGGCCAGGATGTGTGATAGAAATCATTTCATCCACACATTGCCCGGGTTGTACAGGGAAAATCATTCCATCACACATGAATTTTACTAGATTTCCCCCAATTTTTATACAGTCAAAACCCATAGAGATGCACTCTTTCAAAGTTCCTTGGTCCTGAGTTGAGCAACCCCCAGTATTCAGTTTCCCGATGTTAATTAGATTTTCATTCTTTGATTTTCTCATCAGTCTTTTCTGGACCAGGTGTCACCAGCCATGCCAGGGGCTGTGTCTGAGGGCAGATGTTCGTAGATGGCCACTGATGTTCCGTTGGTGGCTTTTTATCTTTCTGGGTATCTCTGGGCTACTCCCAGTTTGTTGAGATGTTCAGCTCATCAGCTGGAATAAGAATCTTTCGAACAGAAACTTCTATTTCCCTCCCTCGGGCAAAGGCAACCTGACTGAAGTTAGTTTAAAAATTGGAGAAGTTGTATCATTTGCAACAATTTGCTGCTGCACTGAGAGGCTCTGAGCTCCCTTTTGCTGCTGCTTTTTCTGTCTGGGGTCTGTGGGTTCTTGTTCTCACAGAACCAGGGGCTGCGGCTCTGCTTGAGGAGTAAAATTTAGGAGAGTATTTTAGGGAAACAGAATTTTAAGAGAAATTAGATAAATGTATTATTTGTAAAGTAGGCTACTCTCAGAATTCTGAGGGAGGTAAAAATTCTGAGGAAGGTAAAAGCACTAATTTATAATACTTACCTGAAATAGAAAGCTGAATCTGTCTTTCACATCTCTTAATATATAAAACTGTTTTAAAGCATTCTCACCTTTTTGAAAATAACTTACAGGTATATCATGCCCAGCAATTATTTTGTAAAATTTATTTCCATTGCAAAGGGTGCTGTTTGGACACACTCAGATTTTAACTCAGACTTGCCTTGCTCCTATTAGCTGAACACAAAAAGCTCCCTATTCTTGGGCCCACAGATAAATGAACCAACTTTACAAACACGGTGGTACTCAGGAAACAATGTGCCTGAACACTTGTATTTGTGCATTAAGTAATTAATCATTTTTTATATGAGGAAAGCTGGACATAAATCTCAATCCTGTAATGCACACTGAGCCGTTGCTTTCATCTGTTCATAAATCAGGTAACAGTGCAGCCTTCATTCTATTTTTGCAGCTTGCAGGGTAGTAAAGTAAGAAGTTTATTGCAAGTTGGTAATAAGAAGGGAAGTAACGGCCTGGGAGGCACAAGGGTGAATGAGTTAATGAGTGAGCAGTTTGAATTTTCTTATTGGTTTTAACCCTCTATAAATTTAATGGCTTCCTTTTAAATGCCTCTTAATGAGAAAAAGCCAAGTGTAAGTTACTTAATGGTGGTATTGAAGGCTTTATTTTGTTATTGAAATGGAATGGTGTAGTGTATGTTGAGTGTATCTAGAGCCCTTAACTTTACATCGGGGTGGAGATGCTCTGTGGGCTTGGTGATAGCAGGAAGGACAAACTGCAGGGGTGTTCTCTGTCAAGGGAACTGCTGAAATATATAATTAGTGACATTTTCCGGCTTATAGAGACTGTAACAAGTTTAGGAGGCTTGGAGGTGTCTGTCTGCAGAGGAGCTGGTTCTCCTGTGCTGGGGTTTGCAGCCCTGACCTTCTTTTGGTCCCATCCTGCAGCTCTGGAGAGTTGTTTTATTCTGCAGTCTGTGCCTTGCCACACCTGCTCAGTTGCTCCTGAAAAACTGGGAATTCATAGAGGAAATATTCCATGTGGGGGTACTTTATATGAATGATCACATAGCATTAATTAGCTGCCCTAAATGTAATTCCAATACTACAAAGTTAACAGCAATCCTGTCTAAATAATAAAAAAAGAAATTTTATAATGCTTAGTATTTGAATATCTGAGGTTTTTGGGAGGGGTTGGTAAATAATATTTTTACTAATGCAGAATATTACATGGGATACAGCTCTAAACTTGCAGCATAGAAAGCTTTGCACTATTTACATACAAAAGTGAGGTATTTAAATAAATTGGATTTAAAATAAATGGGATTTAAAATAATGGGATTCAAAAATATGTTTTCAGTCCATTTTGTATTTGAATCAAATCAACTAAAAGCAAATAAAAGCTCTGTGGATAAAGCATGGTTTTTTTCTAAATTTTTCACAGAAACAAATTGTCATTTTTCACTCTTTTCTAACCAGTCATACGTAGCAACTGCAAAGATTTTGCAAGGGTAAAAAGACAACTTTTTTTCTAGTTAGTAATGTAGGAAAAAAGATTAAAAGAGGGCTATGACCTGCTTTCACTTATGCCACTATAGATCAGATTTAAAATACCTATTTAATTAGATTTGTCCCGATTTAAATTGTAGTGTGGAATCTTCTGAGGGCAGTGGTTCTGTTCCTTTTCAGGACACTCAGGTTTGGAGATTCATATGTCTTTCATACAATATCCTGAGTCAGAAGGGACCCAGAAGGATTAAAATGCCTTTAGAATAACATGGGGAGGTGTCAAGGAAAAGCTCTGTAAATGTTCTCTGCTTTCACCCCCAGGACATCTCAGAACAATTTCTGGGGGTAATGTTCCATCTTCCTTTGCCTTATCCAGCTGTCCACAAATGTTTCCTTCCTCCTAAGTGCCTCCTTTAAAAATCCCTCATCCCTACCTAATGATTGACCTACAAGAATCTGAGCTGTATCTGCTAATTACATTTCCAGCTTCAGTAAATGCTAATGTAACAGTATATAGATATATATTTGTATGATGGTTTTGATGATTCCACTGGTTGTTAACCTTTCAGCTGCTTAAAATCAAGCCAGCTTCCCACACAGCCATGGCAGACCTCTTATCCTCACAAACCTGAGCAGTTAGTATGGTTAATCATGCACTGAATATGGAAACGAAGCTGTGAGAGACCCCAGCAGCAAGCAGGTTAGATATTAATTAGATATTGCTCTTAGGAGCAGCAAACTCATTGAAATGAAATCGTTCTGTGGGCACTTCTGCTGTGTGGAAGGCTGTCCCCTCCTCGGGATGGAGCAGGAGATGTGATGCCTCCAATATTGGCCAAATTCTGCTTGACAGCTCCAGTGTGTGGTCAGGTGCTTGTGGCACTCTGTGGGTGCTGAGTCCTGGCATCTCAAGTGGCACTGCTGCCTCTCTGCCCACAGGAAAATGTATTCCCTTGGTAAAACTCACATCAGATAGATTTTGTTTTTCTTTCCTTCTAATCTTTTTAGAAAGTATTTGCTGGAGACATGAGAGTTGACCTGAAGAGGCCTCAGTGGCGCTTTCTGGCTCTTGAACCCACCCCAGTACAGAACTGGTGTAAGGTGGAGGTGAGCTGGGTTTGAGGGCTTCAGCCTTGGTCTGGAGCCACCAGAAGGTGCTGCCCTATTGCTGTTTTCTGATTTCTCCTTTGACACCCAGGGGTGTTGGTCACCTCTCAGTGCTGAGGCAGGACTAAAATCTCTGGAATGTGCTGTGTGCATACAGAAGAAGCCTTATACCTGCTATTAAATGCAGCTATAAATGCATTCCTGGGAGGAGAAGGGAGGCTCAGCAATGCTATCTCTATCACGTTATTAAGTGTGCAGTGCTGCAGAATGGAACCCACTGCATGTAAATCAAAGCAGGTAACAAACCTGAACTTGGTGATGTGTAATGTGCCTTCAAACCTCTGGCATTTCAAATTCCTGCCTACAGGGACTGTAACTTACTTCAGTATTTTATAAATCAACAAATCAGCGAATATGACTATTTTGACCCAAACTCTGCTCTTATTAATAACATAATGCAGGGATATGTAAGATGAATTGTAAAGGATTGCTGTTCATAAGCTCTTAAAACCAGAAAGGACCATCATATGTATCCTGTTGACCTTCTACCTAGCACAGATCACAGAATTTTGCTCACCAAATCAGGACCCAAATCCATCAAAAGCTCAGGAAGCTTTGCTCCAGTGCACTCTGGCCACAGAACCTGGTTGTTTCTTCAGGAAGGTTTTAAAGAAAACATCAATTACACTGAGAGATATGGCTGTCATCTTATAAGTAAGAATCATAGAGTGATTTGGCAGTGCAAGGTACCTTTGGGAGGGATTTTCTTTCCTCTTGTAGCCTTTAAAGCTGCTATAAAGGCCACTTAATAGGCTGGGGGAGGACATCCTTGACTGCAGGCAGTGTCTAGCCAGAGGCTGTCCTACCTGACTCAGGCTGTATCCTCAGCAGAGACAGCAAGAAGGCCAAAGAACACTTTTGTAGTGTTTATAGGTGTGTGTCTGAGCAGTTCCTGCAGGCAGCAGAACAGCCATTGAGCAGCACTGAAAGGGAAATGTGCTGTAATTTAGCAGAGTTTGGGGTTCCCCCCCCCCATTTCACTTTATACTGAAAGTCTTGCCTGCTCTTATAAAAGTCCAGAATATGATGTCCAAGATGGCTCAAAACTGTTTTTATCCCTTCATTCCCCTCATGGGGAGAAAGTGTCTTGTTTTTTTTTCTCTTAATGCATTCATTTATTTGTTTTACTGAAAACAGTGCATTAGAATGAGTCTGCTGTAACAGCTTAGTAAAATCTCCCTTTAAGTAAGAGTTACTTTGAATTGTAGATTTCTTCCTGCACATCCCTAGGGTTTGTGTCCGTGGTAGCTTTCAGAGCTCAGATTTAGGTGCCTTGTTATCTGTAGCAGAGATGTCAGTGCTGAGGAGTGAGGGATTGATGAGCTCTCTGAGCTGCTTTAGGCTCCCAGCTGTCTCTCCTGCCCTGCTGTGTTGCCATTAATTTCTGCATTGTCAATTTTCCTAATCATGAGCCCATTTGAAAGAGCAGCTCCCTGGGCATATCTGGCATCACTGGTTTCTTCAGTGAAAACCAAACCATTTTTAACCCTTTTCATTCCCCAGTTCTGATGCACCTGCAGCACTGGGAGGCTGCAGATTCCTGCTAAGCCTGACCTGGGCAGGTAGCACTGGGGTGGGTGCAGGGCTCCTGGCTGCACTCAGTCCCAAGCTGGTGCTCCTTGGTGACAGAATACAATTTGGATTTGGTTTGGTTTGCTGTCCCAAGTTTCTGGTTCCAACTGCCTGATCCAGGTCAGGTATGCCCAGCCAAGGACCACATACAGAGACAAGAGATGATATCCAGCTATTCTGTACTTTCCTGCCTTGTCCAGAGCCTACTCCCATCCTTGGTAAAGATGAGAATAGTTTTGGTGTTGCTCTAAACTTTACTTAGCTTCCCCTGGCTTTCAGATGCTGGTATTTTTCTTAAATGGAGTGATGTAACCAGGATATAGAAAAATGCCTGGACTTAATCTTTTTAATTGAGCAATGAAATAAAACTTTTAATCGTCTGTGTTTATGGAGAATTTAGGTATTCTCAGACATCAGTGATGTCTACACAGCTCTTAAAATGAAAATATATGATTCCCACAGCTTAATTCAGTCACAAGATAGCAGATCAGAAAGAAGAGAATGAATCACTGTCACAAATACTGTTCCTCTGCTGCACTGACAAGGGAAGATAAAATAGAATCACTAAACCAGGGAACCACTTACAGATTTGTATTTGGATCTCCTGTACTGGGAATAAACATCTTTTTCCCTCAGTACAAAGTGGGAGGAGCACATTCTGTCATTGTATTCCATTGTTTGGCATTATTGCATGGGTTAGTGAGTAAATACAGTGAAGAGGGTGTTAAATGTCACCTTACAGCAGCATTCTCTAAACTGCAGCCCCTCCTGCCTTCTGAGAGCAGGTGTTTCTCAGTGAAAAGAAATGATTTGTATTTCTTTCCGCAGTGGAGCACAATTAGAGCCGTGCAGGAGGTTGATTGTGTAGTTCAGTGTGTGAAGACCATTCAGAAAACTGCAGACAGAGGGAGGGGAAGAGTTGTAACACCTTTAAAAAGTCTTGGGTGTACTGATCCTTCATCTTTGCAGGCAAAGGGGTGAGATAACACATCCCCCAGTGCAAAGGAGGGGAGATACTTGTGTGAGGAGCAGCTGGGAGGGAAGGTCTGGGCATAATAACCTGGCTCTGCCTGAGTCATGGCAGGATATGAACCTGAATGCACCTTTCCTTTAGACAGGGGAACATGATTTGATGAGCAACAGGATGTTTTGGAATGGCTTTTCAGCCCTTTAAAGTAATTTTAATTTGTGTTTAAAAACAATGACTCTGAACTGGGCATTTGTGGTGACTTTGCTGATTGAGGACTCTGAACCTTGGGCAGCCTGGTGAGCAGAGCAGGGCTGTGTGAGATAAGCTGCTGTGCCTTATTCCTGTCCCTCTGCTGTTAAAAAAAGGGGGAAAATATTTTAAAATTCCGAATGAAGTCACTTCACTAAGTGTTTCCGCTTCCTGTCTTTTTCCTTCGGGTTAATGTAGTTACTACAGCCACAATTGTTTATTGTGCCTGTGTTTCTCTTGCTAGCTTTTTTTGCCAAATGCATTTTTCTTCTTTTTCCAGAAATGTTTTGCCCTGACCAAAGCCAGTCCTGTGTTCACATTTGCCTTTTTCCTCCCCAAGTGTTTCCCACTCAAAGCAGTGACAGGACTGTCATGGAGCAAGGTGCAGCTCACCTCAGAGGGTGTTTTCTGGACAGCTTCTTGTCCTCCTGGTGTTCATCTGCCAAGAGCCTTACAACAGACATCAGTAAAAAGCAAACATGATGGCAATGATGCTGTAAATTGTTAGAAGGAAGAAAGATCTTGGAGTTAGAATTAAGGCAAGTACTCAGCAGAGAGATTTCAACTTTCTTAAAGCTGCCTTTGCAGCTCTGTGTTTTACTTGCATTTACCCGTGCTGAGGTGGTAGTGTGCTTTCCATTAAGGACTGGAATCACAGTGATGACCTCTGCAAATGTAGGAAATGGATCCTGTCCCTGGTGGATTTCAGTAGATAATTGGTAGTACATAAAGACAATCTGTTTTCCTGTATCATTAGGTACAAGTGTGCAGTTCAAACAAAAGAAACTTCTGGTGCTTTTCATTGCCACACTTGACACACACTACCCTGGCTTTGTCTCCAGGATGAGGTGGAGTTGTGCCATTCTCTGGATGATGTTGTGCTTCTCTGAATTTCTAGGCCTTCTTTTTTCTTCTTGAATTATTCCAGCCTTTTAATACCACCAGTGCATACATATCCTGCAGCTGGACTTTTCTGCGAATGTGTAGAAAATAATTTTTTCTTTCTCAAGCATGATGATTACTCAATGGTAATGGCTATAATAAAATATTTCAGTTATCTATGCAGGCCTGTGTGATCCATAAACCTCAAAGCCCACAGCCCTAAGAATGGCAGAGACACAATCAGTTGTGAAATAGGTCAGAACCAAACTCCTTTTTAGGGCTGGGTAAAATAGAGGAAGAGAATATGGTTGATCAGGTGCAGGCCATGTAAAATCTTACAAGAGAGCTCAAAAGAGTATTCAATTGAAAAAAAAATCTGAGTTGGAAGTCTAAGTTACTGCCCAAGGTGTCTCTGGAGCATATCTGTATTGGATATGTGCCTATGCTGTATTAGTGTGTGTTGTTTGCAAACTGACCTTTCTGGGAGGGAGAGTTCTCCATCAGGCATTGTGAAACTCTTTAACATAACCCCAGCCTCTAAACAAACAGGGAATTTCTAACTTCTGCATGAGAAGACAGGTAGCAATAACTGGCTGGAGTTAATGAACTGCTCTTCCTCTGTTTGTTAGTGACAGGAGGTGGTTTGCATTCCAACACTCCATCCCTGTTCCTGGCAGCATTCAGCTCTGCTGCTCTCACAGCCATGCTTTAGCCTGCTGCCCTCAGCTGGATTTTAATTGAAGCTCATAATATTTTAAGACAGCTTTGTCTTTCCAGATATCAAAGCAAATGGATTTGTGAGTCCCTTGACTCCTTAGTTATACACATGAACTGCCTTTCCACAACATGGGAATGGGTAAAACAACCAAAATGTCATTCACACAGGGCTCAGCATTTGAAGAAGTTCAATATTAATTGCCTAGTGGGTATTTTCTAGCAAAGGAGACTTAATATCATGACATTCTGTGCTTAGCACAGGGTGAAAGAGCAAAGGGAAAAGAACCTAAAGCTCACAGGATTTTTAACAAAGGCAATGTAAAGAATTGAGGCAGATGAGTTTTCATGAAGTACCAATAGAGGCTGATGCAGAATCACTGCCAGTTTCTGGCCTCCAGCTGGACTTTGCACCACACATCTCCACCCCTGCACTTGGGTGTTCAGCCAGTTTCAAATCCATCTCTGTCTGCTCACCCAGCCCCTATTTCAACACTTTCCTCTTTTCCTCCCCTATTTTCCTCTCTGAGGATGTGGTAGGGAGATGGTGTCAGAAGTGCTGCTGAAGTTCAGGTAGGCAATATCCACTGCTCCTCCTGCCTGCCAAGCCATCCTTCATCCCAGAGTGTTCTCACGTTGCTCAAGCATGACTCCCCCTTGGTGAATACATGCTGACTGCTCCTGATGTCCTCCTTGTCCTTCACATGCCTGCAAGTGTCTTCCAGGACTATTTGATCCATCACCTTCCCAGGTGCTGAGGAGAGGCTGGACAGGCTGTCTTTCCTTCCATCCTCCTGCTTGTCCTTTCAGAAGATAGCAGTGGTGTTGGATTTCCTCCAGTTCTGCTGGTTTGTGTGATTTTCCTTGAGGTGTTCTGCCATCAGCTTGGGTAGATTCTTATTTCTAAGTAAATAAAGAAGAAACAAGTGATTTTCTGCAAAGCAAGGTGCTGCTTTGTTAAAATGTAAGCAAGCAAAAGGGAGTGAGGCAAATTTGGGCTCTGAGAGCAGAACCACCATTGTTTACATCACCCTCACTGTATTAAACCTGCAGCAACCCTTTACACTGAAAAAGAACAGCCTGAACATTTGATTATAAAAGAGAAAGGCCCTCTTAGTATTAATAAAACAGGATTCTGTCTGATCTTAGAGCTCCAGCTTACATGTGTAAACTACATTTATTAGAAAGTGACTTTCCTTGTGAGGTTCAGGTTGTGACCATGTTTGCTTTCCATAGTGGGACAGGAATAGCTGAGAGCAGGACTTGACTTTTGTGCAGCACCCAGAAAACAGCCAAAGCCACCCCTACCACAGCCAAGGTTTGTTAGACCCAGGGTGCTGCAGCTGCTTTGCTAAGTTTGCTTCAGGGTCACTGTGTGAAGGTGGAGAGAACCTCTGGATGTGCTTTATTGTCAGGATGTGTGGGAGGAGGCACCTGCAGCTTGGGAGAGTGAAAAACTCACCCTGACTCTGCCAGTCTGATGCCTACAGAATTACCTATTCCAGATCAGTGGTGTGTATTTTCCAAACTGCATAAAAGACTAAAGCTCTGTGTACCCCTAGAAACAGGGTAACATTTCCTAGTTCTTGAAAATAAAATCTTTTTGAGAAAGAGCCTTGGATTCTGCAATTGTGTAGAAACACAAGAAAAAGGTTTCAAACATGTCTGTATCATACAGACAATAGATATCTGAAATCCCCTTAGTAGGCACTAATTTTCCAGGCTGTATGACTGCAATTATGATGTTACAAGGGAAACAGTGGGAACTAGGAAAGCTGGAATCTTTTCCCCCACCTTTGCCACTGGTGGTTTGTGTATGGTGGGAGAAGTGATATAATGCTTCTGAATCTGTTCTCTGCATTTTGGGTAAGGCACATTGGGACAATGTTTCTGCAAAAGGTATGGAGAGCATATATTGTGCTGCATGAGAAACAGGGCTTCTCTCCTGAGGGAGAATTAATTCGTATTTGGTGAGGCAGGGTGCTGAAATCAGCTGATGTAAAGTTTTATGTGCATAGATAAGAAGATGGAAGATTAAGAAATATGAAAGGCAAAGGAGGAAAAATGAGATTTTCATCTTGATCTTCTTTTCATGCCTAGCAAAATACACAGCCAGGTGCTTGAAGTCAGAGATGCAGTGGCTGGCCATTTTGGTGGCAGCTGTCATTGAGCAGATAAATATTAATCAAGGTTTGTGAGGACTGGTGAAGGAAGTGTATCAGTGGCAGGATTCCTCAAGTTAGACTCTACAACACAGTGATGCTGTTCTCTTTCCTTAAGGGAATCAAGCATTAGGTGTTATTTTCTTGCTTTGTTTATTATTTTCCAGCGCATTTCTTTTCCTCCTACACCAAGTGCTGCAAGCTCCTCTCTCTCTGTTCTCGCTTTCCCCTGCCATAATTCTGGTTTGGATCCTTGTGTGATTCAGTGTGGTCACTGGGGAGACATTGCTTTAATGATTTGCTATTTAACTGCTCAGTGTTCCTTGCATCACAGAGGAGTGGTAGCGTTGACAAAGTACAGCCTGCCCATGGGGAGCACTGGATCAGTGGAGAGACGAGTTGCTATGGTAATACATTACATAGCAATGAGGGATTTGGGAAGATGTCTCTGACAGTTTGAGGTAAAGGATCATCATTTCCTTGCAGCTTTCCAAAAGTGTCATAATCTGAATTTCAGTTGGCTTATTTTTCTTTATTTTTTTTTACTTTTTCTTCTGTGAGCTGACATTCCTGCACAGCTCTGAGCACGCTACAAAACAAAAAGGAAAAGGCTCTGCCCTCAAGTAGGCAAGAGTTCAAATAAAAATTGAGGTAATTAATGAAGAATATGGTCCAATGACTGCACAGGTTCTCTGTATGTCCTTGCCTCTCTTTCACTTGAATTCACAAATCTTCATTTTATAGGCATGAGTGATGCATGAAATGGAAATATGGAACTTGTGAAAAGTAATCTCTAGTCATAGGACATATTGTAAAATGGACTAAAAGATTCCTGAGAATAAGGGGCAAGAAGAAGAAAGTCAGCAAAGGAAAAATTATTTATAGAAAAAACCTTTACAACTTGTTTCTCCAATGTGCAGGGAGTTAGGAAAAAAGAGCCAGTAAAGACATAACTTGAAAAATAACAGTAACATTTCAATTTGGATACTGAACAGCAGCACCAGCAGGTGTATTTTCTGTTTCCAATGTTTTCTTCAAATATTTTGTCATCAAGTATTAACACCTCTATTTTATCTATGTATGGAGACAGAAGTGGGATGTTTTATGGAAATGGGTGGGGGACAGTAAAGTATTTCCCTCCAGGACCAAGACAATGGTTCTTGGGACAGGTATTTATATACTTACAGTTTACACAATAATAGCTTTTGAATAATTACACTCCTTGTCTCTGAGAGGTGCAAGATCTCTCCAGAATCCATTTACTCCTGAGATTTTCTTATTTTTCACCTTTGAATAGAAATTTTTCTGTGCTGCAGGGGAGTATTTTTACTGGAATATTTGGCACTTACTGTTTGCTTTCAGCAATTTTGAATCCCACCAAACCCACAGAAGTCTCTCTAGGGCAGGTGTAGGCACAAGAATTACATTGTGGTGTATCTCTTTGGCACTCCAGAAGTTTCTGTGATGATAATTTCTATTCATCTCCTGAATGATGCCTGAAAGGTGTGGCTTTCCAGTGCTCATACAGCCAACTTAGGGATCCACACATTTCTGGCTGTGGATAGTAAAGCATCCATGGGCTGTAGGACTGGTTTTCTTTGTTGGGTTTCTTGGTTGTCTTGTCTTGTTGGTTTTCAAAAAACGAGCCACTGTTGCTTTTTAGACTACACAATATCAATGCCTGAATTCTATTAGCTTTTAAAAGGACTTGTCTTCCTGAGGGCCTTAAACAGTTTTGGAAAGCACAACTCATACATCAAACATAGAAAGGCCACTGAAGTAACCCATTCTTGAGCTCAGGTAAAGACCTCCTCTTAATTCAGCTATCAGATTGAGGGTTACTGTGCAGCCTCTTAGCTCCAGGCAAGATTAGAAGCTTGAGCTAAGAGCAGACATTTGCTGTTAGAGGAGAAACCAACCTAAGCCATGTTGTGTAACAAATCATTTCCTACTATTAGATTTGTCATAAATGTATGAGGAATGGTAATTCCTTGATCTAATACCAAGCCTTTGGGAGCAATGTGTTTGAATGATGTCATTACATAATGTTTGAGGCTGTTAATATGATTACCTGGGACCACTGGAGAAACATGAGACTCGAGGAGACTGCAGAAGGGTTTGGCTGTGCTTGTTCTTGCAGCGCTGTTGCACTGAGGGTCTGGCTGGTACAGCTGAAATCTCTGCTTTTTCTGGGATTGGTTTTTATTCTTGTTGCTGACACTTGTGGCAAATGCTGCTTCAGTTACAGCTTTAAAAATCATGAGAGGGAAAGAACCCCAGCTTAAAAGCAAAGGTTTGTCAAGCTGCAGAACATGACACAGTGTGAGAGGGCCTGGCTGTGATCAGCCAAATTAGCTCTCATTTTCCTCCTCATGATGTTTGCACTAGCAGGCAGTAACCTCTGTAGGGGGGAGATGGGGTGGGGTGGTAGTGTTTGGCTTTTTAGCAATTTGTAGAGCTGTCCTAGAGAGAGGATCATGCAGCTCAGAGTTTGGGCACAGAATAAAGGAGGATCCATGCAGGCAGAGAAAGGGTCCATCAGAGCCTCTTTGTGTTGCAATGAGGTTCTTTTTCTGCAAATGTTTGATTACTGCTCATGCTGCTAAAAATGGTGGCAAATAAAACCAAGAGTAATTATTACTTCCACAGAAACCCTGTTTTCATTACATGCTTTTGTCCTGATTCCCACAGTTTAATATGAATTGTCTGGTTCTTTCACAGAAGTGTTGGCTTGTGTTTTAAAGAAACACTGAAAAAAGAAGAAGGCATGGGTTCTCCTCTCTCTCTCCTCCTCTCCCCTTTTTCATAATGGTTTAAAGTGACTAATTCTGGCTTTTACAATTTCTGTCTGTGAGATTATGCTGTATCTTAAAATGCACGTGCTGTTCTAGGTACACTGTAACAGGCTCTGAGCACTGCCTACAGTACAAATTATGTCATAGCATTTCAGTGCTTGTCTGGTGAAGATCATGGAAAAATTAATTGAATTATGTGTTTTGTAAAATAGAGGTTTTTTTTTTTTTTACCAGAGAATTTTCAGTGAAATATATGACATCTATAGGTAATGTGTGATCTTTATGACAGTGGAATCTGAGGATATATTTTAATTTGGGGAACTAGATGTGACTGACTAGAGTTTTCCATACTATTTTATTTTATTTTCCATACTAGTTATCCAAGACTATTTTATAATGTCTTGTCACAGTGCTGTTATGTCTCCATCCCATATGTAAATCCCTGTCATGTGAAACTTCCATACAGAGCACACATTGCTCAAATACTCCTCTGCAGAGCACTCCTGAGGCACTGGGGGTGCTCAGCCTCTGGCAGAGGTTAGAATACACATTTTCTTCCTGGAATACAAACTCTGAAAACAAAATAGTTGAACCATGGCTTCATGTATTCTCTGTATAGTGCAACACAGAGTTTAATGATTTCTTCTTCTTCAGTTCCTTGGCCACAAAGCAAAACTGCTGAACCACTTTCACTGATTCTTGGTACTTCTGCTGAGGAAGGGAAGAAGAATTGTGCCCCTCTTTCACCTTTGGTTCTTGGCATGGATTGAGGAAGGTTTTACACCCCTGCCTCAGGGTCAGATGCTTGAGATACTGAATAGAAAAAATGCTGCTCTTTCCCTGATACCTTTGCTCTGTGTCCTCTCTTGACCTGCTCTGCCTCCTTCAGAGCTGCTAAAGAGCCTGTTCAAAAGTAGGAACTGAGGTCTGGAACACTCAAGTTTGGACGTGCAGCCTGGAATCCTCTAAGCTCATGTAGCTCTTACACTGCTGAGTATCACTGTCCCATAACCTACTTTAATGAGTTCTAGGCTCCCTTTTGTTAATGTGCAAACACTTTCTTTGCAGTTAACAATGATTTCATGTTGATGAAAATCACTCAGAATGTAATAAAATTGACCTAAATTTGTCAATGGCTGCATATGGTTAAAGTATTGGAAGAGATCTTTAAAGAGAGGTGTAATAACAAGAGAGTTGGTGTTCAACAGGAATTCAAAACTCTTTTGCAACATTTACATTAAATTTTCTGTTTATTTAGACTGCATATTTCAATGATATTTTGGTCTCCATGTTGTCATAAGAAAGCAAAATAGGTTTGAGGTGTCACAAGGTGTTGGGCTGTGGCAGTGGTGAAGCTGGTTTAGATGTTGAATATATGGTTACCCTCAGGGACAGCTGCAAACACATCTCTTGGCTTTTTCATGTTTCTTTTTGTTTACATTCTGGGCAACGAAGATGGCTTAGCTTATCAATAATGTATCAAGTATCAATAAATGGGTCAAAAACCTTTTTCCACCTTGATGGGAATCCCATCTTGTCTCCTTGTCTTGGCTTTGTAGCATAAGAACTTGAGGCAACCTTTCATTAAGGACAATCTGCTTTATTTATGGCACAATGTGATAAACAGGTTGAGAGAAATAGCATTGACCTCTATGTAATTCTCTGATCTAGGTACTGCAGGCCAAGTCAATGCTGGGGTATTTCTCTTCCCTTCCTTCCTTGAATTTGCTGCTGTTTATTCTTATCAAATCCATTCAGCTGTAAACCCAGGAAGAGAGAGAAAGCAGACTATGCACCCATCTGAGCATTATGATCTCCTGACATGAAACCCTGATGATCTGAGAAATCCAACAATCATTAGCAGAAATGTTTCATCCCTTTTTGTATCATAAAGCCTGGGAGAAATCTACCAGGCTTGTTCTGTTGTTCATGCACATGTGCTTTGTAGGTTCTCTTTTTTGGTCCCTAAGGACTTCTGCTATTATTTAAAGGTAACATGGAAGTTTCTTTGGGTTTCATTGCCTTCAGCTATAGGTGGAGTTCTTAAAAAACACAGATACAGTTGTTATGGGCTCCTCTGTAAAGTCTTTTGTGGTTTCCTGTTGGAAATGACCTCTGCAGGCACAGCAGTACTGGATCCTTATTACATGGACTCTTGAGATCAGTTTCTGTTCTCTGCATCTAAATCTGCTGAACTTATCCTGTGTTGTGTGGAGTTCTGTCCTTGTGCTGGCAGCTTTTCCATGTGCTCTTTCTTGCTCATCTTGATGCTTGGCAGAAGAATGTTGTACCCTTGTCCAGGCTGTCACCAACATCTCAGGGTGTCTCCAAATGCCATCAGAGCTCCTGGGACGGGGCTGCACTGGGCAGAGGGGGTGTGCAGTGTAAACCCATGGGGACAGGGTCAGCCTGAGAGCAGCATATGCTGTCAGAACTTCATGGTTCATTTTCCATGGGGCTTGGAAGTAAGGATTTGTGCAGAATTCTTACAGAGGCAAAATTACTGTGACCTGTAACCCAGGTAAAAGTCATTAGTGTTTGTCTTTAATGATATAGACAGAACTTGTGCTAATTGATTTCCATAATTACTGATGGGCTAATTTACACCACTGATACCCTCTTGGGTGCCATGTATTTTGGAGGTGGTTTCCACAAATTCACGTGCTGGAGGGGTTAAACAGACACTCTAAGTGCCCAACTGCTCCCCAAATCTGTGTGCTAAATGATGTCAGCCCTTGGAAACCTGGGTTTTAATAGATGAAGGTGCAGGGAAGTCTGTGCTTTGCTTTTGTCAGCTTTAAAGCCAAGAAGTTCAAATTCTTAAGATCCCTGCTTCTAAGGATGTTCTTGGATAGACTCAGTAAAAGCGCAGTGATGCATTTTTACCTGTGCAGGACTCTTTACCCTTTTATTTTCTTTTTATAAATAAATGCATTTCTAGTCTGTGCTTTGTGGCTTACTGTAGAATAGTATTACAGGAGATGACCTGGATAATAAAAGAAATGAAAACCAGATTGTAGCTTTTAAGAACTATCTACAGATTCAAAATACAGGAAAACTGTGATTTGGGAACCCTTTTCATTGCTTTTTCTTTTGGCAGCATAAGATTTAACAGCATTAGCAAGCCTGTGTATGAAGTCTGAATATTTCTGTTCCCTTCTGAGGGTAGAGAACATTTTTCTTCCCACCCTACCTATGTCATGGGGTTTATATGCTGTTTCTTCTCTACATAGCATACTCTTGATCAAAGATTAAAGAACAAACAACAAAAAAAAAGACATTTATAGGCACTACATCTTTTTAAGCCTTGTGAAAAGTGAAATAGGCAGGCTTTCAAGGTGCATTCTGTATTCATCAGGCTACAGAAAAATAGAACAATATGGGGCCAAAAAAAGATAGTGGTGAGGTGTGGGGGTTTAGAACATAATAGAATTCAGATTGTAGTGATCAAGGAAGGGAGAAGAGAAAGGTATGAGCACACTGAAACAGAGGTGGGGATAGAAGTTCCTTTGCTTTATGCTTCTTTCCAGATTACAGTGACAGGAGGCTTGTACTGACTGCAGTAAAAGTGAGCACCAGCTAATGATAGTCACTTTAGATTTTTACAGGGAGAAATATTTTATACAGAGTGTCTGCTGCTGTGACCAAGTGCTTTGTGAGCCTCAGAACACTCCCTAAAAGTATTCTTAAGCAAGCCTTTTCAAGCTTCTCTTCACCTTGAGAGTTCTGCAGAAAAATTACTTGTGAGGATAAATACAGAGGTTACCAGAAATGCACAAATGCTGAGAGGACAGGGACTACCCCAGGAAACTTAGGGAAAAAAATCCCTCTCCTATCTATTCTTCTGTTTTCAGAAATGAACTTTTTTCCTAATGTGAGGAATGCTGTATCCATTGTTTCTATTCCAAGTTACAATTTCTTTTGCAGTTATGTGTGTCAGGCCCAGAAAACACTTGAGAAGTGTAAATGACAGCCTGTATCCCAGATGTTAAGCACTACTTTTTACTACCTTTAGAAATTCTTTTGGAGAGGTATTAAGCTCAGTGAGATTTAATGTTTCATATGTATAAAACACTCTGAACAAGTCCATAATTGCAAAAAAGACAGATTTATTTATATATTTTTGGAAACACACATAATAACTCCTTGTTAGCTCAAAGCAGAAAGGCCACTGCACACAGAACTTGCACGAGGTGCA
This sequence comes from Climacteris rufus, assembly GCA_013398175.1. NCBI lineage: Eukaryota > Metazoa > Chordata > Aves > Passeriformes > Climacteridae > Climacteris > Climacteris rufus. The sequence goes on along the minus strand of VZRZ01011485.1, from coordinate 2,081,823 downwards.
GACTCTGCTGTGCCTCAGGCTGAGCCTGAGTAAGAGCCCTGTCAGGCTTTGGACTCCTGGGAATGATTTGGTGAAACATTATTTGATTTGTAAATGTTGGCTTGTTAAAAACCACTGTTTATCAGAAATGTTTCAGTATGGAAGAACCTTTGTTGGGATTCCATCGGGTTTCTTTAGCTTTACAGCTTGGTTTGTGATTTGGGCAACTTTGAAAGTGAGAGCAACCCTGATGTTTTCACACAACAGCTTCAGAGTGACAACCCTGACTTCTGAAAAGGTATCTAGAAAATATCTTTCAAGAGTTAGAGAACTTTTTGTAGACAACATTTGAATTCAGAAACTATAAAAACTTCTAGAAAGTCAGAATTGTAAGATTAATTATAAATTTTAAAAGAGTTAATGGCAGACTTGAAAAATACTGAAGGTATGCAAAATGCGGAGATGCACATAGCAAAATTTTATAAAGTGAAGGAATAAAATTAAAATACAGAAGACATCTTGTCAACTTAGGCTTCAATAGATTTTTGTATGTTTTTTAGGACTCATGACTTATTACGAGGCAAGGTTTCTCCTATTTACTTTTGATTTAACAACATTGCATAACAAATTATAATCCACTGAAATCACCTCAAACTACTTTTGATTTACTTATGTGATGGATGGTATTTGATTTGTGTGTTTATTTTGCATTAGAATGGGTAATGGGTTAGAAATACATGTTGTTCCCTTTGCCCTTGAGAGCAGCTGCAAACACTTGAGTTATGTGGTGACACAGGAGGGACTGGAGGTGCCATTACCACAGAGCAAGGAGCAAACATGAATTGCTGCCCCAGAGGTGACAGAAAGATGCTTCCTGCAGCTTGGGAAGAGGCTGCTTGGGGTTGTCTGTGCTTTGGAAAGCCAATGAATTGCTGGGCTAAATCAGACCTGAAGAAAGAGGTTTGTGAGGGCCCTGCTGGGGAGGGTACCTGGGCTAAGAAATAAAAGCAAAATAAAAGCAAAAACTCATGGTCCTGTCTAAACCTGTCCATGGGCTTTCAGGGATCTTAACTAAGGGAGAATCCAGCATTTCTGTAGGGAAGGGAAAAGATTTGCTCTCTGGCAGTTGGACAATGGGACAGAGAAATCTTGTTGATTTGGAAAAGCGGCTCTGCAGTACCAGAGAAACGTGAAGCATCTTCAGAACAGCCTTGGGTAATGATCCCAGTGCACAGCAAAATTAACAGACCCAGGGACAGCAAGTGACTCAATCAAAGCTGTACTGCAGCGTGATGGGCGAGCCTGGCTCCCGTGGGCACTGAAGTGGGTCAGGCTTGGAGCCCTGTGCCTGCTCCCCCAAACACCTGCTCAGCTCTCATTCTCAGGGCTATATCAGGCCAGGTACAGCAGTCTGGGAGCACTTTCCATTTTCAGTAAATTAATCCTCTCACAGCATGAAATAAAAAGATCAGAACATGATGTTAAACCTCATTTTGTATTTTCAATTACCAGAGGATAATTATTTTCTTTTTAAGTCTTGGAAGATGACATGATCTGAATACTCTGATACCTGGCACTTCTGCTTGTGTTCCTGGAAGCAGAGAGAGTTCAGCTGGGGGAATACACAAGATAATTGGGTTTATTTTGGAGCCTGGATAGGCCCTGTATCTACCACAATCTGGAGAGAAGTGCAGCACTTTAACCTTAGGTTTGGTGATTTGGGGCTTCATAAAGTAGGAATAGAACTCCACAGACTGAACCTTGTGTGTGGACTGGGAGCAGCAAAGGGTGGCTGAGGTGTTTTGGACAATTGTTCAGAGCTAAGTAAACCTGATAGGACAAGGCTTTCATCTTGTTAGCCCTGATTTCTGCACAAGTGAACATGGGAGAGTAATTCACAAGAGTTCTCAAAGAGAATGGCTGTGTTTTTGAAAGTTATTGTGGGGTGGAATTTGAAATACTGCAGGTTTCCTATTTCTTTGAATGGAAAATAACTGAGGATTTTAATTGTATGTGTGCTGTGTGTATGATTCTCTTCTATTGTACAGGTCTGCTTTTCTCCTTGCAGATTTTTACTGGATGAACTCCAGTGATTTCAAAGAAGAAATGTTAAGTAAAATGTGAAAGGTGCCAAATATGAACATAAAAGAAAATAAAAATATCAACAGACTTGGCTCAGGTAATAGGTTTTGTTAGGCATTGTTAGGATCAAAAAAAAGCTGTATGAGAACTACCACTAGTAACAACTTAAGTAAAGCCTAACTAATGTAATGTAAAAGAATCACTCTTTAAAAACACATCAGTGCAATGTAATCTTTTCCTGTTCTACACAGAGTCTCTGGAGATGCAAAATTTGTCTGCTTATGCTTTCCTTCTCTGGGTGCAGTGAATTGCTCCTGACTTGGCACAAATTTCTGCTTCTCTAACTTCCTCACTCCTTTGGGTTCAAGTGAAGTTGGAAATGGAATGTTCTAGGTTACTTATGATGCTGTTAGCAATTCAAAAAGCATTGCCAGTGTGAGGTTCCCCTTGGGCAGAAAATGGGAAGAGGTCAGGGAATGAAAAGGTTCAAAAGCAAACAAATTAAGAAAAGAGTATCCCCTATGAACAACCTGCCCACTGAATTTTGCCCACTGAGATGATTTACTGGGGATTACATTTCCTTTGCAAGTATTTCCCTTATGCAATGAAACAGTCCCTGGAAAAGACTTTTCCTTTGGAGCACAACACAGGACAGTCTCTATACTTTGTTGGGATGCAGATATTGATTTTGTTTTATCTTTTGACTTGAGTGGGCAACAAGAGTGTTTATTTTTATTTGCAGCTGACAAAAGCAGAGAAAAGGCTTTTATATTTATCCTTTTCTTGTGTTCCTTCAGTTACATCAGCCATTAGCACTGGAGACACAACACAGTGTATTCTTTTTGTTAACTTTAGTGATGTTTGCACATGTGCAACTGTGGATTTTGGCTTATAGTTTTCCTCTTGAAATGTTTTTTTTTTTTCAAGAGGACATCCAAAATAGAAGTTACAGGGAGAGAAATGGCCAGTCCTTGCTTTTTGTGGAAAATGTTTCTTCAGGTATTGAAACTGGCAAGGAACCTTGCTAAGAGTGAGCTATCCAAGATATGACAATGCTTAATTTCAGGTCTGCATTTACAGCCAGTAACAATTTACAATACCAGCCAAGTGCATTTTAAAAACTGTAACTTACAACTAACACTGGGTGGTTTTACTGGGAAGAGACCTAAACCTGCCAGGTAGACTCTGTCCTACGTTGAAACTGGGATAATTTGGGCTAAATTCTCAAAAGTGTTGAAGTTTTAATCACAGCTGAGTCTAGTAGAAGTTCTGAAATGCATAGATCCCTTCTAAATGCAGCTGTCTTAATCACTAGGAAAATAGAAGTCATTTCTGTGACTTTAAAAATGGAAGGAAGAAGGAGTGAAAAGCAATTAAAAATTTGCAGAAGCCTTTTCCCTCACACAAACAGTGTTAGAGGAGTTAGATAATTAAGATGCATGTGCCACATGACATTAAGAAGCATTTTCTGAACTGTTAATTGAGACTTAATCAGTTCCATGTTTTATTCTTATTGAACTGGAAGGTTAGTGTAAATTTCATGTGGTGTTTCTCTGTTCCCTGTTGAAGGAGGTCAATGTATCTGAACATCTTCGTGCTGGATTTGGCAGTGTGAGGTTAAAATGTGTGGATGTGGCACCTGGGGACATGGTTCAGTGGGGGACCTGGCAGTGATGAGTTCATGGTTGGATTTTCCAACCTTAAGGATTCTATGTTTCTATAATCTTAAGGTTTTTTCCAACCAAAATGATTCTGTAATTTAGTGATCATAGCCTGGTGTGGTAACAAAAACAGACTAGAGAGACACTGGGGTGACATGCTGGGTAATGTGAGTATGATTCAGACAAGACAATGACAAATGAAGCTGCTGGTTCTGCTCTAGAATCTAAAATATATTATGCAAGCTGGTACAGGTTAGTTGGCTGCTAAGGTAAGAAGAAATGTAAATGTTTTCACTCAGATTCTTCATTTCATGAAGCACTAATTGGTTTTGTGCTTACTTCATTACACTCAAACTGCAGGAGTCAGCTCAGTTCTCCCCCACAAAACTAAATGCAGGTATAAACTCTGAATAATTAAATAATGTTCAGCAAATAAGACAGGTTTGGATTTAAACATACTTATGTGTCTTTAATGAAATGTGTTCACCATACAGAATTTGATGTGTTTCTTGTTTAAAAACATCTCCCCAAAAATGTATTCAAAGTAAATGCCTATGAGATGACCACACAGATATTGGTCTTTGGGAAGCTGAGGTGACTGAGGCTTTAGTAGCATTCTGTTTTGTGACTGTGAAATAGCAACAATGTGCTCTACACACTACTTCATGTTAGCAAGCACAGCTGGATTTATAAACCAGAAATGTTTTTCGTGCCATGTTGCACATTTTTTCATGTTGTTTGATGTTGGCTGAAGTGTAACTTGGAAGCCTCAACTACCTGAAATTCTATGCCAAAACTTTCCTAAAAGATGGACTTTTTTGGTTGATGTTGTTACCCAACTTCTTGGATGTCCACTTTGAGAGGCAATAGAGGTGTGATTTTTCAGATGGGAGAGTTCAGTGTCTCCTGAAAACAAGGGCCCTTAAAATGTCCTGAGGTGTGCATGTAAAAATGAGTGAGCTCGTGCTTAACAAAGCTCTGTCACCACCCACTTCCCCCCACCAGTGTGGGCATTTCCAGCTCACCATCCCTCTAAAGACCCCAGGCCCTCTGCCTGCCCTGGCCTGGTAGCATGAGCACTTTTCTCTGTCAGACTTTGAGAGCAATAAGAGAGAATACTGAGGAGCAGAGTATCCCCTACACAGCTCCAGTGATTAACAGAGGGTTGTTATTCTGCACAAAGCCTTTACCTGGTGCCAAAAAATCCTCAGTAGCAAATTGCCCCCTCATTTGTTCTGTCTTTTGATCAGCATCTTGCTCAGCTCTAAGCTACTTGTAACCCTTTCAGGCACAGTCACAGCAGGAAAAACAGCCATGAAGAGGAAAAACAGACATTCAGAAGCTGTGAGAAGGACCTGTGTGCTTTAAAGAAAGGACAAACCTGGAGAGATCTCCCTGTATGCTCTTGTAACCCTGTGTGCAGGTTATATCTGCTGTGTGTATGCAGGAGAGAGAACAAGGCACTGAACTAATTAATTTTCCCCTCTCATCTGTTCTTTGTTCATGCTGAAGTGATTTGTGCAGTGAAATTTGGCTGAGGAAGAACATTGGCACATTCCTGCTAATGATGTCACTTAATAAATGCTGCCACTGTGGGGATGATTAGAGAACTAGGAACCACCTAAGCTGCATTGGATGTATTAGGTGGATCTGTGCTGATTTAATTCTGTTTTTGGAAGAAATTGTTCACTAAGTTGCTAAATGTGGACAGTACACTGTAGCAATAAAATCTTTTCCCATGAATTCATGAAAAGAAGATTATTGTCAAAATCTGTTTCTAGCAATTCGCTCTGTAGATAATTGCTACAGTATCCATTAACTTAGTTTAAATCTTTATCAAATGATCCATTTTTTAACTCTTCTATAGTTCATAGCACTTAAATTCTTCTTTATCCCATTAAAGTGCTTTAAGCTCCTATAGAAGTCTAATGCATATAATTGTTCTAATTCTGCTGAAGTACACTCAAATCTCTTTCACCCTGTTAAAGCAGTTAAAATGTCCTTGTTCAAGAGGAGTATCAGCTATTCAGAGTAGGCTTGAAATAATATATAGAACTTTTTATCTCTCTGAAGGGCTTTCAGATTTGATTTCTTCCTTCTCAAGAGTGCTCAGTCTGTGTAGGAGAGCACAGAAAGCTCTGAAGGTTAAATAACTGTTGTGAGTGCATATGTATGTACAAAATCCCTGAGTTGTCTTTCACGAGTCCAGCTTCTGCCTGCACGTGCAGCTGCAGAGGAGAAAAACGGTCCTAAGAGGTCCCATGTACTTTGTATTTTTCACTTATTTTGGTAAATATTTTGTTTTCTTCCACTGTTACTCTTCTGTCTTTTTTTGTGTGCTGTCTTCTGCATGGATTTTACTCCTAGACATTTGCCAGTCTATGAACTTGCTGTTTCCCAGGCTGTTTCCCTTTTGCTGACAAAAAGTTGTTACAGTTTCTAAGTTTCTTTTTTTCCCACTCCCCAATGACATGTCAGGATGTCTCCAGTTTGTAGGTACCCCACATATATTTCAGAGTCCAGCTGCACATTACAAGGCTGGCAGGCATTTCTTTTGTTCTGTAATTATTTATTTTCTCATCCCTCTTCTAACCAGGCCACCTTTCTGACTGCTTATACCACTTGTCTGCTGTAAGTTATTATTTTCTTTCTAGAATATTAAATGTATCCTGCATTCAATGCAGGGATTGCAGCCTGATGTTCATATATCCAACTCACAAAGGGACTAAAATCAATAGCACTGTCTGTGCCCAGCATGGAATTGGATGTGTGTTGATGGACCCTGTTTCCCAGACAAGCTCTGCATTGCTGTGCTGTGACTGTCACTTGACAGGCACAATAAGTTGTGCATTTAAGATGTACTGTTGCTTTTTCAGCTTTGCTTCTGCTGTGTATTCTTTAAAACCCGAGGTCTCTGGAGAGACTTCTGTTTATGGAGTTATATAAGTTGAGGTTTGGAAGCCATGGGAGCGCACTGGGGCTTATTTTTCTTCTCTGCTTAGAATTTGAATATGCTCAGGAGCCAAGAGATGCTGCCTACAAAATATTGCTGAATATGTGATCATTGACATCTTGCCTGTGAGCAAGGGAAGGCTTCCTGCCTTCAGTTGAGCTACTCCTGGCAGGAATCACAGCTCCTGGCCTTGCACAAACCATGACATGGACAATTCAAGGTTCTCCTTGTTCCTGTGTCTGAGCACTCATGCCACAGGTCACTGGTGGCTCTGTGCTGAGAGTTCTGTGCAGTTCAGGGCTGTACAGTAAAGGCATTTGCCAGAAGCTCTGCCTGAACCTGCAGTCCATATCCAAGCCTGAAATGATTTACATCTTTGATTAACTGATATGGAACTAGATGTGTCTCACTTTCCCAATTTTACACTTAGGAAAGAATCAAGACCTTTGGATTTTGATTCTGATGCCATCTTGTTGGATCCTTTGCTGCTGTGTTTAATTAACAAATATTGTAATAACTATCACAAATAGCATTGTGGGGAAAGGTCTGTTAGTATTGCTGGATCTACTCCAGGATTAAACTAGGAGCACCCTACTCAGTGTCTCAGTGATTTGCTGCTTGGTTGGGTCTGGGTGCTGGGGGTTGTTTTTAAAGCAGTCTGCTGCATTAGTACCTTAATGAATGTGTTGCTCACTACACAATCCTTGTATCCTAAAAGATGTGTTTTAAATGCAATAGTAATAATAGGAGATATAAAAGGAGTAAGAAAACTACTAACCTGCAGGTCTATATGCATGGTAGGACTAGAAAGACCAACCTTAATCTCCTTCTCTATATTCCCCAGTAACAAGCCACACTACACACTAAAGATACTTCTCCATAGTCACATAATCTTTCCCCAAATGCCCCTAATTGTGCGAGTAAACTTATTTCAATGAACAGCTTTTCTTACTCTCTGAGCAACTTTAAAATAAGAGGTTATAATAAACCCTGTTATTATTTTCCATTATAATCTTTAGCCTGTTTCTTTTGGTGGTGTTAGTTCTGACCAATGTGACTAATTTCTTATTTATCTGTTTCTTGCTATGAAGCTTTTATGTAATCAGTTATTATAATCTGTACAGAATTTTTACTGAAGTGTATTTCAGAGCCCTTTTGGTTTATTATTGGGTTTATTATTATGAAAACAATTTTTATACTAATTCAGACATCACCTAATCTCTTATTTATTCAAGTAAGGCACTAAGATTGAATTATGTTTCTATAAATTTTGTGTGCTTGCTCGGGAACATATAAATTGTTTGGAGCTTTTTGTCATCATTGTTTTGCTCAGACAAAATGTATTATGGCAAATTTACTGCTTTGTACCGCACTGTGTTTCTTAATACTCTACTATGTAATGTTTAGCTTGATTGAAAAAGAAATTATTTCTCTGTATGTAGTAACATGATGCTGCAGGCTGAGTAACCCTTGAATGTGGTGAAAGGGAGAGATGGGGCACTGCTTGGAGCAAGCATGGAATTCAGTTTGCCAAAGAGGAGTGTTAATTGCCATAATGTTGGTCACCTGGGCCGATGATCTAACTAGACTAAAAAAAAAAACAGTTTAGTTATCCACCTACCCACCCTGCCTGAAAGGTCCTGTCTTGGTGAGATGGGATCTTTCATCCCCCGGTCGCCAAAAAGCTTATCTGTTTCAACTGATGCATAAACCAAGGAATGTCTGCTCTCCTGATAGCCCAAGGTATCCTGGTGCCAAGATCTCGGTGCCACAGAAAGGAGACTTGCAAGGGCTAAAAACATCCTTGGCCAGATGGCAGGATGTAAAAAGAGAAGCTACAGTTTGTGACTGACAGACAAATAGTATTTTATTGATATAAAAGGCAACTGTATTTCTCCTTTGCTAGAGCAATCTTCTGCACACTATCTGGAGTGTGTAGAGGGTTTCTCTCCAGAAATTTGAGACATCAAGTTTCTGTATTCTTCTCCTCATGAAGTTGAGAGAAAAGGAGATCTTGTACACTTTCTGCTAATTGCTGAGTTACATTGGCTCCTAATTCTACTATTTCTTGGCTAGCTGTAATATAGGTACCTTTATTGTGCACTATATATATATCTACTAGTAGTTCTCCTTGTATTATTCTGTGTAGTAATAGCCTGTTAAAGTTGTAGTCTCATATGTGTTTTCCTGTGTCTATTCAATAAACCTGTCATATTGCAATAGACCTGATCTCCCATCAATAATGAACTAGAGGGGTCACAGAGTTTCTGGGGTGCAGGCTGCCCTGATAGAACTAAAACCCATCCAGCTGACTCTCACACTCGTAACACTTGGATACAGGGACACCCTGGAAGGGGAGGCACAGCCAAAAGCCTTCTTACAGCTGAGGAAAATGAGTGTCTCTACTCCTCCCTTATGCACAAATCCTGTCATTGTATTGTAGAAATCAGCTGGGATGATCAGGCACCATCCACAAAATCAATGAGGCTGGAAAAGACCTCTGAGGTCATGGAGTGCAACCTGTGACCCATCCCCACCATGGCAGCCCAGAGCCCTGAGTGCCACATCCAGGCTTTCCTTGAACACCTCCATGGGTGGTGACTCCACCACCCACCTGGGCAGCCCATTCCAATAGCTGACCATCCTTTCTGGGACAGAATTCTCCATAATGTCCAACCCAAACCTCCACTGCTGCAGCTCCAGACTTTGTCCTCTCTTCAGCCTCGGCCAGCCCCAGGCAGGCTGTTCCTGATGAGGAACACCCAATGCCCAGGAGTCCCTCAGGGCTGCACCACTGGCTGAGGGAGTCTGGCACTCCTGAGGGGGCTTGGCTGAGCGCTGGGGCCCTGGCAGTGGAGCTGAGGAGCTGCTGTGCCCATGGAGCTGCTCCTCACCTGGCAGGGGTTGCCAGAGCACAAACCCTGCTCCTGCTCCTGCCCCAGGTGGCCCGAGGTTGGGGTGACTGTGGGGCCGGGCTCCCTCCCTCCTCCCAGCTGCAGGGCTTGGGCCATGGCCCCACGGGTGCTTCCAGTCAGCCAGGAGCTCCCTGAGGCTCTGGGTGGGCAGCAGGAGCTACTTCAGGGTCTCAGCCTCCCTTGCACCTCGGTGGGAGCTCTTGTGGATACACCAGGCTGGGGAGGTGCTTGCTGCTGGCTCTAAGAAATAAGGGATTTGTACACAGAAACTCCTCCTTGTTTATATTTCTTGTTTCTACATGGGAAGTTTCACTGGGTTAGTATTCCCAGAGGGTTCCACTTTGGCTGTTTTGCTGGGCAGGTTTGTCCTTGGTGTTACTTTTTTTTTAATATCAGAAAAAGTATGTAATGCATGAATTTAATATTATAAAATTCCACATTTGAATAATATTGTGCACCCAGAATGGCATGTGATAATCCTCTTTGATAGCTGAGAAATAAAGTCCTGCAGAATGTGTGGCTGCTGGGAGCACCAGTTCCCTGTGGAAGTGTAGTACCTCAGTAGTGGCTGTGGGAGCTGAGGGCTCTGTGTCTCCCAGCAGCAGGACTCTTGGGTGTGATAGGAATTTGCTTCTTTGAAGCAAAAATATGGAATATGTTAGTTCTGCATGGGGGGAGATGAACATGACAAAGTAGAAAGTGAAGATTTTTCATCTTCTGGGATTGGATTGGATTCAGGGGCACTCAGCTTTTGCCACTAAATGCCTGTCTGATCTTGGGCAAAGGGTTTAATCTTGCTTGAATTCTCTTTTTGTCAAGTTGTGATCATAGCATTGTTGTTCTGTTATTCTCTGCTTGTCGCTTCTCTTTCCTTTAGAAGCTGCTCAGGGCCTGTTTCTTTGGTCCTGACTGTCTGGCACTGACTGTGCAGAGAGCCTGTGCCTGCAGGGCCCTGCTGATGTGTCTGTGAGAGCACCCAGCTGCTTCCAGCAGCTCCCAGTGCTGGCCCCAGGCTGCTGGCAGCTCCCTGCTCCTGTGGACTGGCAAGCTGCAGACAGGGACACAATGTGCCTTGTCCAAGGTGATGTGAATGCCCATTGATTTCTTAGGTTGTGACTTCTTGCTTCCTTGGGGGCCTTGTCTCTTCAAGCAGTGGTGGAGAGTTAGGCTGTGATGCTTTTGCCCTGATGTTGTATGTTGATCTAACTGCAGAAGAAAGTACTTGCATTTTACATAGGCTCATGTGTTAAAGTATTCACCTGGTTACCCATATTGATACAGAATTAACTTGCCTTGTTCTGTAAAGTTCAGTTGCTTCATTTGTAATTTTGGAAGGGTGAGAGGAAGAGCTGGTTGTAAATAATGCAGTGCAGGTGCCCAGGGCCAGATCCTGGGCTCTACAGAGCTTTTAAAGTTCAGCTCTGCTTGGTCAGCTGCAGTTCCCCACACTGAGTGGATTTGCATTCTTTCAGATTTACTTGAATCTTGTAAGGTGGGGGCACATTCCAAAGTCTGAAGATGCCCAGTGATGTTGTGGTGCTTCTGTCACTCCTTTTGTATTTGCAGTATATTGAGGTATATTCAGTATGTACCTATGTGCCAGGAGATATTTGGTCCCATGTGCTTCTACCACAAATATTGGTGTGTATTGAGACACTGTTTTGGTCCAGCTGTCAAATGTCAAGGAATTGCTTGTCAGTTATTGCTGTAAGTAGAGCTAATGGAAAGGAAGGCTGAGGGTTGATGTGTTAGGTTTTTCTCTGACTTATTTCAGGAATCTGAGGGCCACAGGTGTCTTTCTCTTAAGAGCTGAAAGTTTCCCTCTTAATGCATGAAGGAAGCTCTCTTGGGAATTAATTATCTTGAGTATCACAAAGGTCTGGGAGACTGCAGTATTAATGAGAATGAAAACTAGGCAGACTTCCTGAAAAAAAGTCAGAGGCGGCAGCAGTTACCTTTGACAAGTTCACAAATACACCGTTATTAATGTGCAGGGCAAAATCGCCATGTAAAATCTTCTCAAATTAAGGAAGCTGCTGTGATTTACAGGAATTGCAACATTAGGAAAATGTACCAGTATGACTTGGTCTGTGAAAGAAGATGACATCCTCCAAATTATGTCATCTTCCGAATTTGAGAAAAATATTTCAAGATATGTATGAGGTCTCTGATAAATTGCTACATTTACTTAACCTCGAGGCCTGGGTGATCTGCAATGTCTTAGATAGGCAAGAAGAAGCTGTAAGTCTTGGCAATGCTGGGAGGAACCTTTGTATTTCATGACTTTGGAAATTTAAGAAGCAGGAGTTTATCTAAATTTATTCTTTTAGGTCATCAAAGGAGCATGCAGTGTAAGGGAAATGGTGACCCTAATTAATTGCATCATCATTTGATAACAGGATGTAATTAGCACATTTGAGTAAGGGCAGTGATAGTGGCAGCTGTTATTTACAGAGGACAGTGTGTGCCCCAGTGCTCTAATCTGTCTTGAAATGATTGTAGAACTCTCTCCTATCACTGCCTCTGCACTGGCATTTTGTGCTGTGAAACAGACCCCTCATTTGTTCCACCTGGTAAAATTAATTTTGTGCCTACTTATTGGGCTGACCCTAGACAGTGTGTTACTCAATCTATTATTGAATTTTAAAAGCTTGGTTTAACATCAAGCAAAAATGTGCACCTTGGTGATATCTGTTAAACAAGATGGAAGTGAAAAAATGAAACCTTGCTGTTGATTTTCCATGACTATTGCTGCAAATGGAGCCCTTTGAAGTCCATCCTGGAACTGTGAGGTTTAATGCCTTTGTCAGTGATCTAGAGGAGGTGATGGAAAGATTCCTTATGGATGTCATGTCATTACTTGACACCCAAATGGGGTGCAGCTAATGAACTCCAGGGCTGTCTTCTTGAGGGACCTAGAAAGGAATAGGAGGAGTAAGTACCTCATGGAGATTTAGACGACAAATGCAAATTCCTGCTGCTGCAATGGCCTCAAAGTGCTGAGGTACCAGCTGGGGCTGGCTGGCCAGGGAGCAGCTCTGCTGGGCAGGGCAGGGCAGGGCAGGGGCTGTGTGTGCTGGCAGTGACAGGGGCTGTGTGTGCTGGCAGTGGCAGGGGCTGTGTGTGCTGGCAGTGGCAGGGGCTGTGTGTGCTGGCAGTGACAGGGGCTGTGTGTGCTGGCAGTGACAGGAGCTGTGTGTGCTGGCAGTGGCAGGGGCTGTGTGTGCTGGCAGTGACAGGGGCTGTGTGTGCTGGCAGTGACAGG
>VZRZ01011485.1:2049197-2067820 GCA_013398175.1 Climacteris rufus | reverse complement strand
CACTCTGAGCCAGCCTGGAGCAGTGTCCCCTTTGGCCCAGGATGGGAGCAGCGTGGGGACACCGCAGGGAGCCCGGGACAGGGGCCACCGAGGGGGCTGACACCCCGAACCCTGAGGAGAGGCTGCCAGAGAATTGGGGTCGTTTTTCAAAAGCTGCTGAATTGTCTGTGAGGAGTCACTGAGGAGATGGAGTTGGGCTCTGTTCTGAAGGCTGCAGAGAGAGGATGAGCCTGGCCCAAAATGGAAAAAAAGGAAAGGGGGGGGGGAAATCATTGTAAGAAAAATTACACACTGGAAGAAATTGCCCAGAAAGGGTTTGGAATATGTTGCTTGGGGGATTCAAAGATCTGCTTGTTCTGGATTTGGAGTTCCCCTCTGACCTGAGTGATTTTATCTTTCCAAGTCCTCAGAAACAGTCATGAATCCCTGCTGGATTAATTTTTGTCTGATATGTGAATGAAGCAATGTAGTTTAGGCTCCTCTCAACTCCCTACTCATGTTTTGAATGCCAGATACTGTAAGTCTTAAAATTTGTAACATTTTTCGGAAGTTGGACAATTCTTAGCTGCAGTTACTTTTCATCAAAGTTTAGAAGCAAAATTGTAAACTTGTCTACAGTCTCCCTCCTGATGATATAAGCTTCTCAACTGTAAACCAGATTTTTATTAAAACCACACCTAAATATATCTCTTGAAGGATTTTTTTTTTTCTTTTTACCAGTGCTTGCGTGCAGTTGGTGCCTCCCAGGTGTGATATTAATCCCAATTTACTGTAGTTCATAAATTCACTGATTTCATGGGCATTACTTGCAACAGCAGAGTAAGAGGCTGGTGATAATTGTAGAATATTCATTGTTCACTTCTCTCTTTGCTTCTTGAGCTGTGTGTGTTTGTATAACACTGATTTTATTCTGTGTAAAAAGTACAGTTAAAGCAGCAAAGGCCTCACTCCATTTGGTCAATTTACTGCTCATTCCCACTTGATATTTCCAACCCTGTGTTTAATGTGAAATGGTCTTACCAGCACACTAAATTGCTTTTAAACACTCAAAGAACATTTTTTTCACTAAAACGTCCTTTACAACAATTAGGGGTTTGATGGGTGAGGAGTAAAATGGGCATTTAGTTGGAGGATTCTTTATTATTCTAATAAAGGGAAGGAGTTTTTAATAATAATGTTCCATCAGTAAAATCAGTGTAAGTTCTGTGAAAGTTAAATTGGAACAAGCATGACATAAGTTAAGGTGTATTAAAGGATGGTTTGAACTATTAGGAGAGGCTAATGGAAAATAAAAGCAGCAGCTTTCTTGACAAAAAAGACAATGTATAAAATTATAAAATCATAGAGGAAGAGAAAATGGATTGGCTATTGGAACCTTTTAGCACAGTCGTTGGTGATATGGAAAAGATGTTTAATGGATGTGTTTATCTAGTGAAGTCCTTCACTCAGAAATCCAGTACAAGAGACAACTTAAACCTGAATTTTAGGTATATTTTTAAATTCCATTTATTTCAATTGGGCTTAATACATTGTCAGATTGAGGACCCAATTCTCTGCATTTTCTAGTCAAATATTAGGATTAATTTGGTGTACTAGATTCTTATTTTATACTTTAGAGCCCTAATCCTGTTTAACTTTCAAAAAACACTTCAGTAGTTGTTTGTCTGCATCTAGAGCACTTACTCATTTTCCACGTGCGTGCAGTGGGAAGAAAACAAAGCTCTGGTGTGTAACTTCATTAAATTTGAAGTGGGGAAAAACATGTGGCCACAGTCCCAAAGTTTCGTACTTCTGAATTTTGAATTCAGTGAACTGAAGAGCTGATGTCAAACATGCAGAACGCACACGGCATTTGAATTTTGTGTAGTGATGTGAAAAGGGTATTTTAAATAATCTTTGGTCTGTTTCTTCCTCAGAGAAGCTGCAGACTGACTGCTCTTTGCTGATAGCAAGAACAAGACTAAATAGACAGGCTGCTCTATCTGTTCATCTTCAAAGTGGCCCATCATGAGCAGAGCTGTGCAAAGAGCTGTGCCCTCTCCCTGGCCCTGGGTGGAGAAGGCAGTCTGTACACACAGACTGCACACCACAGTCTGGAGTGAACAGTAGGAACTGCATTTTAGTCTCTTGAAGTCAGTGGTGTTTGCATGGGGCAAGGTCTGTGCTGTTACACCTCTGTGTAACACTGGTATTTGTTACTGCAATACTGAGAAAAACAAGCAGGAAGTTCAACTTGGAGTTTTGCCAAGTCAAAATGAATGGCCTCATAACCAGGGAAGTTGTTGAGCAATCCACCTGTGAGTCAGAAACACAGTAGTTACAAACCTGTGTCAAAACAAACACCAGAATTATGTGAACAAAAAGAAAAGGATGCAAAGAGGTTTCTGCTGGCACAGATGGATTTCTCATGCTTCACACGTTTCAAGAGGGGTATTTTCACACCTGGTCAAAGACAGAGGAGTTGAGTTTTAAATGCAAATTGTTTTAATAATAAGCACAGGACATGTGCTTTGTAAGGAAACTTAAATGCCTGAGATTCATTAAAAACCAAATTGGAAACAACAGATCCTGGTCCCAAGTGTCTTGAATAACAATGTGCAGTGCAAGGTTCAGCTTGTATGCATAGAGCATAAATTTGACAGGAAGGGTGTGCCCATGCTTGTTTCAATAATTATTATTTATGAAATACCATTTTCCTGGTTTTAAGTTATCTTTTACTAACAGCATAGCTTTTTTTGATCATCACTCCAAGTTTCAAGCCACTTTTGTTTGCTCTTGAATTAAGACCTGCTTAGCAGTTTGTTCTGGGGAATCAGACCTCTCTAGAGTATTTTCCTTTGGGATAAGTCTTGTTGTTTTAACTAAATGAGCCTTTGTGTGTGTCAGAAAGATTGCACAGTGATTTCACAGTAGAAACTGATTAAAAGGGAGGATATTATTACTACAGATTCATAATACTGTTTTTTTTTTTTTTTTTTAATTTCCAGAGTCAGATTTACTGAGCAGGGCACTGAGCTGACAAAGGCCTGGATTCTCCCTGCTGTTCTGCTGAGGCTCTGCTCTGTGTCCTTGAGCAAGTCCCTTCCTCACACTTGGATTGCTGTGTCTGGTTAGATTAAGGACTCATCAGAGCATGGGCTGTCTCTTGCCGTGTGTCTGAACAGTGGCTGGAACAGCAGTGGCACTGTGTTCTCAGTCAGGGTTTCTGAGCACAACAAGAGTCTTCATCATGGATGTTTATGCTTTCCCAGCCAATGTGGTGAAGCTGGTGTGCTGCAGCACAACCACGCTGGGTGAGGCTGGGGAATACAGCAGGCATCAGGCTGGGTGCAAGTGTCTTACACTGAAAATACCTAGGGCTTGCTGTCACTGAAGGAAACCACGTCATTGGCACTTTGTTAACAATATTTCATCTCTTAGTATCTGGATTGTTGGTTATGTGAGAAATAAACGAAAACTTGGTCTGTAGGCCTGCTTAGTCAGCTGTTAAGATATTTGAAAACCACAAAGTCACAGACTGATTTGGATTGAAAGGGGCCTTAAAACTCATCTTGTTCCACCCCTGCCATGGGCAGGGACACCTTCCACAGCCCAGCTTGCTCCAAGCCCCATCCAGCCTGGCCTTGGACACTTTTAGGGATGGGGCAGCCACAGCTTCTCTGGGCACCCTGTGCCAGGGTCTCCCCACCCTCACAGGGAAGAATTCTTTCCCAATATCCCATCTAACCCTGCCCTCTGGCAGTGGGAATCCTTTCCCCCTGTTGCTCTTGTAAAATATCCCTCTGGAGCTTGACATCTCTAGAACCTTCAGATATTAGAAGTAGGGACCACGGTATTAACAAATACAGCTATTGAAGAATCCCAGAGCATGGTTTGTTTAGTCCCTTTTAGTCAAAGACTGGTAATTAGAGCTCAGAAATGGAATGATCATTAGGAAAAACCTTTTTTTTTATCATCACTCTCCAGTCACTTTGGTATGGGTGGTGAAGCACAATAAGAGAAAAAAAGCTAATGAATTAAGGCACAACTGTAGATCATGAATGCAATTATTTTAATAATTATAGCTCCTTTTAAGTCATATGACTTTGAAACAAAAGAATAACGTAGATTTTCTCTATAACTGAGCAAGAAAGTCCACGTAGAGCTGTGGTTAATGATACTGGGTGTGGTGGGACCTGATGGGAAGGGGGATCCCTTTGTTCCTCTCTGTTGCTTTACAACCCTTTTAGTTGATGATTTTCTTCTTTCTTGCATTGTTTTCCCCCACCCTTTTCTATCATCTACTGAAGAAAAGTGATCTTTTCAGCCTTTCTCAAAGAAAACAGAGCTAATAGCTGTATTTAATATCAAATATAACCACAAAGACAGCGGCATGGTGTATATTGAAATTACAATCGCTTGTGTGCCTGCACCTCTGTGCTTGTCTGTTAGATTTGGAGGGTTATAGATGAGAATATATGAGGCAGCCTTAGGACAGTAGATGAAATACAGCTGTAATTGTCTGTGATCAATTGGAACAATGTAGGTCAAGTAGAAACTGCGTTTTTCAGCTTTCTCATCTTCTGCCTTTGTCTAATACAGTATTGCTTGAAAGGGAAAAATCAAAACAGCACAAACCCAAACCTCTCAAAAAAATAACATCCATTTAGTTTGCAGAGAAATGAAGCTTTTTCTTCACTTCTCCTGACAGTCCGAGTTTATATTGTTGCTAGATATTGTTCTTATATTTTCATTGTTTCATCTCTCCCTGTGTTTCCTAATCTGGAACCCACTTAAATTGTAATAATTTTTGCATTTCAAATGAGAATTCAGTTACTATCCAGAACTATGTCTTTCTCCATGGTTACCTGGCATGTCTGCAACTTAATTATGTTGTTTCATTTCCTAAGTCGTAACCATTGATGACATCAATGGTGTGAAATTATGTCAGAATATGCTGTAGATAGAGCAGCAGCCAAGGGTTGTGGCTCAATTTTGTTTTTATTTATGTCATTGTCAGTCTTCATTAACTCTTGTACCTTCCTGAAGGCTGACATATGTAAGTCTGTGTGTGTATTATTAATTTTGCATGCGGAAATACACTCAGATGAAAGTGTGAGGGAGGTGTCACAGGCACACTCACTGCAGTCATCCCTGCTGGTACAGACTGGAGGTGAGATGTTACTACATGACAGCACTGGTTTACTCAGGCTGCTTTTATATAAACAGCTAGGCAGGCTGCAGGAAGAGTTTCTTTCAATTCTTCCCCAGCTTTAAGTTAAAAAAGGAAATATATGTGCAAAAGGCTTGCATTAAAAGTGGTCCCTCCCACAGTGCAGAAGGTTTGACAAACCAAGTATTACTTAGCATTTTAATATTGAAATGAACAGGGTCTAATACCCTCAGTTTCCTCGGTTTCAGCTTTTGATAGATCCCATTTCTCTCCAAAACAACAGCCTGAGAGGGCATGGATGTATTTCATGTGTCTTCTTTGTGGGATGTAAGAGCTATGTATTCTTTCTGCACCAGCATTCACCTACACTTCGCTTCATCTGTGGTTTACAGCCAACTTGGAGTCAAATGCTGCCTCTTTCATGTAGGTGTGTGGTGCCTCCAGCAACTGGGGTCTGACACAGGTTGGTGCCCTGTAGGTGCTGCTGCAAAATAAATAACAACAAGGGAACGAGGAGAAGGGAAAATGTAGTTGCACGTAATATTTGACATCTCCTGGTTTGAGTGATGTGAAGCAGCAAACTGCTGATGAGATTTATTAGATGGCAAGCTGCAGCTGAGTTTAAACATCCCACAGTCTACTACAAAACCACGGCAGGAAGGTTGCTCTTTTGGAAGTGCTGCAAACTGGTAAATAGAAAAATGTGTGTTTTCTTTATTTTCACCTTTGGCAGCCTTGGGATGGATGTGAGTTCTGTTTTTTTGAGCTGCACTCTTGCCTGGTTCCTTGGGCACCTGTGCAGAGATCAGGCTGAACTGCCCCATAAGGCTGTGAGAGCTGGGGTATTGTTGCCATTTCTTCTGACCCTTGTGTTATGTTGATGGCAGCCACCCCTGCTGAAGGGAGTTTTGTCCTGCACTTGGAAGAGTGTGGTTTACTTGGTTTATTTCTCACAGGACTTTGTGAGCACCAGCAGTGAGGCCAGTGAGGAATGTGGGAACCCTGCAGGGGGATGCAGGGAGGGGCTGGCAGGGAGCAGGGTTTGTGCCTGTGCAAGGCAACATCAGCACAGAGGCACAGGGAGGTGTCACAGCCTCAACAGAGGCATCAATTCAGATGTGAATCCTGGGAGCACCTTCAGGGATGGACCTTGTCTCTCTTGGAGCTAGGCTTAGACTTGGTTACAAGTCTGTTACTGAAGTGAGCAATAAAACCCAAAGGATTTATTATTCTGGAGAGGAAGGAGTCTGGCCAAATGCTTCCCTAAATGCATGATTTCAGTAAGAAGATAGCAAGTGACATCATCTTTTTGAAGCTTTTCCTTCACTTGACAGAAGTGATTAAAAAGGCTGCTTTGATTTGTGTAAATATCCATTTTGTAATGAAATTCCCAGAAACTATGGATTTATTGGATTTACCGACTGGGTAGGTGCTGGTTTGGTGTCATATGGTTCAGCAAAGATGCTTTGTAGGGGGGAATCTCAGTTTCTTCTCTCAGCTCTGAAGAGGAGATTGAAGTTACCTGTGTTGTGTTTAGTGGGGCAGTTCTTTTATGGTGTGAGTTCTTAAAATGCTGCAAGATCTTCATTATTAAAATTTTGCTTGCAGAATGCAGAGCTGTGCTAGAGCATGTATATTTATTCCATCACAATCTGAATTACTTGAAATAAAAAGACATTTCTTAAGCATTGCATAAAAGTTTGAGGGTTTTTAATACTGAATCCTGAAGTATTTGGCTCATGAGAGTATAAATGAACCAAACTGTTCAGCACCTTAGGGCAATGTATTTTTTTATTGATCCCAATTCTACACTATTATTGTTGCTTAATGAGGAACTAATGCAATTTCTAATGAAACCACATGGTTGTTAAGTAGAAGAACTAATGTTCAGTTTCCCTTGTGACAAAATATACCCTCTTCAATTAAAATCTAGGAAGTAAAATTAATACCAATGTAAGATTTTGCAAGAATTAGTGTCAAGACCGAAGCATTTTATTATGTATATAAATTACTCAGATAATGAGATTGAAAGCAAGTTATTGGAGCATCTGAGCAATCCATGAGCTCAGTGGAGACCACTTACATGGTGAAATCTGTAGAGGCAGCAGAAAGAAGGGGATCTGCCTCATACTTCTACCTGGTATTTTCTTTTCCATTTAGTTACTGCTGAGAACAGGGCTGTACCCACCACCTCCTGAGCACACCAGCAGCAGAAAGGAGTAATTTGGGGATAGGAAGATTTACACAGTGACAACCAACCCAGCTCAAATATTAAACTCAAACGTTCTGTGTTCTAGACTGAAAATTACCAGAACAAAATATCCTTTTCAGGTTCCTGTTCATTACATGATTACAGCTGGGAGGAGAGAGTCTTTGACACTGCTTAGGTGGGTCCCATTTATCTCATGGTTAGAAAACAAACCTAAAATGTGAGGACTGCAGTTGAAATTAGAGTGATTGGGGTTGGAAACAACCTCTGATGGTCTCTTTACCTGCCCTTTTACAGGACAGGAGGCTCTGCCTTTTTTCCAGCAATCAAGCTCCTCCCCTGCTAACCATCAATTTTGAGAGATGATGGAGAGCAACCCAAGAATGACTTTGGCCTGTTCTCACAGCACTGATTCATCCCATCTGGTACCACAGGCCTGTCTGAACCATTGAGTTTAGTGCTCTTTATCTGCTGTGGATGCTGCCTCACTGCTGCAGACCCTGCTTAGGGGGGAAATGAGCTGAAATCCCACTGCAGGGAGGGGTTCAGCTGCACAATCCTCCCTCTAGCAAAGCTGGACACTGTGGGGTGGGGAAGGACAATGGCTGGGCCACTGTGCCCCATCACCTGCCATGGAAGAGCAATGAGGAGACCTCAGCCTGATCATTTCCCTGCTGTGGCTACTCAGAAAAGTGACAAATTAAACACTGTAGGGTAATGAAATATTTAGTAAGCCAGGCAAAAGGTAAGTATCTTTTTATTATTTGTTATAAAGAATTAAACTTTATTAGATGCAGTAACAGTGTCTGCTCTCTCCACTCTTCGCTCTCATTCTTCTTGGTGCTTTATTCACTTGGCCATGGGATTGTTTTCTCACCCCCTTCTGATGGGGGATCATTTACTGCTTGTGCAAAGTAGAACAGCTTTTGCAGGAGCAGCAGAGAAAACTTGGAATTACCTATGGCAGGCAGCTTGAGGAATTATTGTCAGCAAGAGCAGTGTTTTCATGTGGTCCTGTTCTTCCAAGCTGGCCATCCATCCTCTAATTGCCCAGTTGTTCCATGGAAGCCTATTCTGAAAGTCCTGTGGGCTGAGAAAAATACCCACATAAATATCCCTGGTTAAAGCCACTTAACCAGACTGACTCCCTGAGCTAATTGAAATGGGGATGGTCCCAGATGTGGTCTAACAAAATCACTAAAGAATGCTTTATTTTTCCATGTCTGTCAGTTTTTTCAGTAACATGATCTCCCCTCTGCTCCTGTGCTGGAATAATTTATTCCCAATAGTAAAATGAATAAGCTATAAGCACCAGTGAAACTGGGTGTCCAAGTCCCCTGAGAAGCTCAAAAATCTTGGAAAAAGATTTATTCACGAAAATTGTCCATTTTCTTGCAAGATTGATCTTGTAGCTGTGGTTCTTTCAAGCAGTGGTGAAAAGCAAGGGATATTTTCTGGTTCTGTCTTTTTTTTTTTTTTTTTTTTTTTGTGGTTTGCTGGTATTTGTTTATTTTAGTATGATTAGAGAGAGAGCACCTTCTCAATTAAAATCAAGATATCCAAATATCAGAGAGGATTTCTATCTCTGGTCAAACCGTCCTGCTTTTGAACCTCCAGAAAAGACACTCCTGAAGCAGCACTAATGCAGAGATTTGCTCTTTTTGGCCTGCTGCTTGAGAGAAAACCTGGTGGGAAAAGATGAGACGTGCAAGATAACCTCTGCCTCACTAAAAAAGTTAAATTCAGAGCTTAGTAAAAGGTTCCTTAAGTTCAGAGGTGGGCTGAGCTCGAAAACATTTTTGTTTGTTTGTGCAGAATGCAGTAACTGCTCGGCAGTATTGTTTTAGTGAGCACCTACAGAAACTGCAGGACTTGCAGGAATCAGCTACAGCAACATGCTGCCACGCTCTCATTTTTAATTTTTTTTCCCTATTTGTACGCTTAATGTGCTCAGTAGAGCTCCTGCTCATTTTCCCGCTGACTGCACTGTATTTCAGAGTGCCACTCTCCCTCCATGCAGAATGGGAGATGCCCATTGTGGATCACTGGCAGGAAAATGTAATGACTCATAGATAGTGAGAGGTGCTTTATTGCATGCTAATTTAAATGACTGCAATGTAATGATAATTGCTCCTTTATGAAAAGGGCCCCAAGTGCAATCTAAATGAACTCCTACCCTCAGAAAACAAAGGGTAGTTCTGACAGGGGGAAAAAAAACCAAACAAACCCACAGCAAATTTGAGTTGGCGGGTCATGAGCGGTATTTTTTTCTTTCCAAGATTCTTAAATTCAAAATAATTTTAGTTACTAGAAAAAATGCCCAAGGGCCAAGATGGAAATTTTGAGCTCTTCTCTGAGTAACACAAAAGGAGTTGAAAATAAAGATCTTGTATATACAAAAGCTGCCAATCATGCTCTTAACTTTCAGTTCCTCTAATATCTGTTCTTCCTTGGAAATTATCTATTTACTGCTGAATGCCATTTTCTTGTCAGCATCCAGAATAGTTAAGAGCCTGACAAACCATCTCGTTAATGTACTTGGCTCTGAGACGAGCAGCAGAAAATACAAATACTGAACAGCAGCTCCTGTCAGTCCATGCCATCAGGAGGGACCCCAGCCTGCACAGGCCCTGCAGCTGCTGCCCCACAGCACGGCTGTGCTGACATGTGTGGGCACAAATTGTCCTGCTGGAATTAGCAGCAGCTTTGAGAAACTGTCCATGTTAACAGTGGTAATTTAAGTTGCAATGACAAACGATTAAATACAGTAGAAAGTACAGTAAAGCAGCTTTCAGAGTAGGTGTAAATTAGGGTGGCAGTTATGTAGCTCAAGTCCTAATAAACAGCTCGGAGAGGACAAGAGTGATGGAAAGGAGCTGTCAGATAACTGGAGGGTAAAGCAGCTTGCAGTGCTGTGGCTGTGACTGGCAGTGGTGCAGGGAGGCTCCAAGCCACGCTCCCCATGCAGCTTTTGGGGCCACTGGGGCAGTTTTTCTCCTCTCTGCCCACTGAGGATGGTCACTGTGAGTTTCCTCTGCTACAGCTCCCCGTGGGGCTGTTCTGGTATTCCTTGGCTGCCTCTCCAGTAAGAGCCTCCATGCAGAGCTGTCTGGCAGGGCTTCTCTCGTGGTCAGCTTTGGCTTTGGTCATGGATTTTCCCACCGGGTCTGAAAACTTTTTGATGCTTGATTTGCTCTTCAGTTTTTGTTCCAGCTTCTCATCTTTATTTCTAGTCTGTTCTTTCCCTGTCATAGTTTTTATTTTTTTTAAACAACATAATTACAGAAGGTGTAGCTGCAGCCTCAAGTTGCTCTGTATTATTGCTTGTGTAACAACAGTCTCAGCTAAAATCTGTTTACATTCATGTGTGTTTAATGAGTTACCTCTCTGTTGCTTGCATGCCTCAGGATATCCAAGCCCCTTTCCTTCTGTTGGTTTTATTTTTTTGAGAAGCAGCAGAATACTCTTTTTTTTTTTTCAAGAAGCTTTAATCTTTGCTGTGCTAAGTTGATATTTACACAGCATTATCCAGAAGAAAACCCCACTCAGCCACAGTGCAGCCATGAGTGTGGTCAGTGTGTTTTTGCTCATTTTCCCTAAGGAGCAAACACTTTTTGGGAAGTAAAACACCTTAATAAGCTAAATTTGTTGGCCTTTTCTAAAAGCAGATTACTGCACTTAGCCTTCATTAGAGAAGATGGGTGTTTGGGGTATTAGTGCTTCTCTCAAATACCTTTGAATTGGGCATAGCTAAAGTAATATGGGGAAGCACAGGAATGTTCACAGAGAGATTCCTTAAGTTTTTCTCCTTGTACAAGCTAATTGTAATTTTTTAGTCTTGTGTGTGTCTGCATTTCCTTCTTCCTTATCCATGAGCTATGGTTAGCCCTGGAACATTTCTCAGGCATTTCTGAGTGTCGCTCATTGCCTGGTTGCAGGTGTGGGTCACTTACTGACACTGGCTCCCAAGCCTGCTGTGCTGTGTGTGCTGCCTCTGTGTTGCGAGTTTGCATTGATTTTGTTTTAGTGACAGGCTATGCTTTGGTCTAGGAAATGCTATCAAGTGTCAGGCTTTGCCTTTCCCCCATACCTAAGCAATCATACCTGGAATTAACAAAGATTTTCAAATTTTGCAGTGTGATCAAGAGATTTAGGCTGTGAGATCCTGTAGCCTCCTGCTTAGGTCTCTATCTGCACTATTTTTGCTTTCTTCCAGGGAGGGAGAAAGCACAGGAACAAATAAATGCCTGGTCCCTCATGTTACAGGAGTGAGTCCCCAGCTCTGGAGCTTGCTCAGGTGGGATCTGAGACAGCAACACCAGCAGCCTTGAGTTTCACATATTGCTTATTTGTGTAACTTGTGTGTGTGTGTGGAATGTGGGAGGGGGGCTTGAAAATGACTGAAGGCATCTTTGACTTTTCAAAGGACAGCTGGAGGGGCAGCCTGAGCTGTTTCTGATATCCCAGCCACTTCTGTGAGCTGAAGTGCAAGGAAGGCAGCCAGGCACAGCACTGCCCCACTCACACAGGAAAAGTGGTGATAAGGTGGCAAATGGCATTAACAGGGGAAATTGAGGAATGTGCAGGGAGTGATGCAGCTCTAGAGCTCAGGTCACACAGATCCCAGCACTGCTGGCTGGCTCACATCCTTCCTGCAGCTTCCTTTCCAAACCCTGCAAGTACATGTCTCATGTCTTCCTCTGCAGTCTGTCACCCTCTCACAGTTCCTCTGAGCACAGGTGAAAGGTGACTGACACTATCATACAATGATTGGAAATCCATCATTTGTGTCCTAAAATTCTGGGACATGAACAGATGAGATGGGCAAAGAGGAAGGTGAAGACTGTGGCTATGAAAAAAAATCCCTAAGAGGGACCATGAAAGGCCTGGCTGACTCCAAGTTTGTAATCCAGAGTTGTCCAGCCATGTCCAGGACTATTCTAGTCCCAGCAAGAACACCGTCCCTATCTCCTGGCCAGCAACTGCCTCTTTCACGCAGCAAGCAACTGTTTCCTCTTTCCCAGCAGCTTTCATCTGCCTCTCCCCACTCTTTGCCTTCCCTGTGCCCGTGGCAGCAGCCTGGCATCCACACTCCGGAGGTGTTTGGGTGTTTGGCAGTGACAGAGAGCAGCTCCCGTGGTTATCCTGCTTCCATGTGCACCCCAGGAGCCGCCCCGGCTGCAGGATGCCCTGCTGGGTCCCAGTGCACTGAGCTGATTTCTCTCAGGGGTCAGAGCTGGGTGTCCCCCAGGCCTGGAGCGCAGTGAGGGTCTCCTCTCAAGGCTGCAGGAGCACAGGGGGCAGCAGTGTGACAGGACAGCTCAGTGTGCAGTTGTTGGCAGCTCACACAGAGCCTGGCGACACTCAGCAAGCACTGGGTGATGCAGCTGAGGCCAGAGCTGGGCAGAGTGAGGGGAAAACCTTGGAAACCACGGAGGGAGACAGCAGGGCAGCTGTGGAAATGGTGTTTAACATTTGCAGTGGTGTTTAACATTTGCAATGGAGGCCTGTGGAATGGAGAGACAATGCTGCACACTGCTTTGTTTGTATGGCAGTTTTTAAATTAAGGGTTTAGCTTGTTAGAGGCCAAATTTTACAAGTGAATAATTGGTTTTTTGAGCACTTTGCTTCTTGTTCCTGTGTTGGAAGGCATGAAATGCTGTGGGCTATGTCTGTCCTTGTTGTAGTTGCCCTTGGGTCTGCATGAACAAATTCAATTGCTATTTATGTGTGAAAATCCAAAGAAAGGGTGTTATTTCAGGAATTTCTGAAATTAACCACCCAATTCGCACTGAGACTAAAAGGAGGAGCAAAGACTAAAGCTTGCTGCTTAACTTTGAAAATCTGTCTATATGGAATTTTAGGTGTTGATAAATGCTGTGTGGGGGGAAGCAACAATTGTGTGACTCAACAAAAACTCCCTGCTGCCTTCCTCACTGGGTTGCTGTGTGTGCAGTGCAACAAAGTGCAGAACCTGAATGTGTTGCACTAGTATATCAAGCCTGAATTTCTTCACTGGGCTTTTAATATCCCATAATTAACATTTTCTGTCCTCTCATTCTTAGCCCACCTTGCGATCTCTCTGGGGAAAAGAGAACTGGCAGAAAAGCCCTGTGAAAATAGTCATTATTTTACTGAAGCTCATGAGGGGGCTGGATGCACATGCTAAAGGGTAGAGGTAATCCAAGGGAAGGAAAAGCAAAACTGGCTGGGTAATGACAGCATTGCCAGGATACAGTGGGCACTCAACGCTCAGGTAAAGGAGAAGATCTTTTAAATGATTCTGCCTGCAATACTGGTATTTTTTAACTTGCCCTTGCACAGAATCACTCACTTGAGCCTGAGAGAGAATGCTTTGATTTAACAGGGACACAGCTTTGAATCGCAGTGCCCTGGAGGATTCTGGCATTGCAGCACTTGCACTGCACTGATGTGCAAGGGGGATGTCCTGGAGCCCCAGGGGCTGCCCCAGCACCTCTGCAAGCCCCAGGGCTGTGCAGCACTCACTGGAATCCGTGCAAGGCTTGGCAGGGGCCATCAGAAATCTCCATAATCCAGAGAAGTGAACTGCACCCAAAGTAGATTTGCTTGTGGGCTTTTACTGTTCGAAAGCCCTGACAGTCTAAGTGCACTGTGCTTTCTGGTTTGCAAGCTGCAGAAGGTTATTGACCTTTATCAGACATGGAAAGGCTAAAATTGATATCAGAACCAGGAGCAGTTTGTGGGATGGGCTGAACTGCTGTGTGCCATGAGTGAGCAGGGCTGAGCCTCTTCTGAGTCACCTCAGGACTTGTAAAAGCCCCACTCAGAACTGTCATGAAGCACAAGTCTGTCTTTTATTTTTTGATGGCAAGAGGAAGCAGGTAGGGGAGTCACTATAAAACTGGAGACCCTTTTTGAAATGTATTTTATTATTCATCCACTTATTTATCATGCCCTGATACTTCCTGATCCCAGTCAAGATCAAGAGAGAGGAATGCCAGAGTGTGTTCAGAGGGAAGTTAATGTATTATGCAAGAGGTTTCAGCAGACAGTTCAGACATTTAGGAGTCTTATTTGAATAGAACTAAGCTGCTAAACCTCACTGAGCTTGCCCAGCCTGGTGGGTGCAGTACAGCAGCCTGTCAGAATAAGTGCCACACTAAATTCCTTTGTATTTAAAATCATGGCCTTTCACCTGCACTTTTCAGGTATTCCCAGCAGGATTCCTCAGGGCTGTTTTCCAGAAAGCTTTGTAACATGCCAGGGTTTGGATTTTTACAGGTGTGGATTTTTTTTTTTTGTACAGCATATCTTTCTTTTTCCATGTATAGTGGAGTGGGAGACCCACAGTTCCAGATCTTCTCTTCCCTGATGTCAGCTCTCCATATGCACTTGTTGGCTTATTCGTCATACTTGTAGTTGTGTGATGCAGGTGCTGCCAAATGAGAGGTGGTCTGCTGGAGGCAACTTCTTCACAGCTTTAAATTTGATTAGTCAGTGATTTAGGCAGTATAAAAACTGTTTCATCCACAAGTGAGGTTGATTTTGATGCTTTTACACATAGGTATAAAATAAAAAAACATAGTATATCTATTTTAGCATAAGGTTTCTACATCACTTGTAACAATAGACAGTCATTGTTAGTGTTAATATGTTACCTGTATGTAATTAATTTTTTCCATTGGAAAAATTGAG
Source organism: Climacteris rufus (assembly GCA_013398175.1). Lineage (NCBI taxonomy): Eukaryota > Metazoa > Chordata > Aves > Passeriformes > Climacteridae > Climacteris > Climacteris rufus. The sequence continues at coordinate 2,052,782 of VZRZ01011485.1, read as the reverse complement.
GCATGGAGGTGATAGTTGCTTCCCTAAGACACATAAGGCACCCAACTGTGTGCTGAAATAGGGACTGGGTGCCTGTGGCTTACACTTTAAGATCATTCATTCTCCATCCTGGGGACTGAGGAAGTCATCAATTTCCCTCATTTTACTCCAAATACAGGGTTGCAATAACAACATTGCCTTTATTGTGGGGGTTTTAATTGTGCACTTAAATAGGACAATTTAAGTGAAGAACAATTCTAATAAAGAACAATTCCATTCTTAAAACTTTGCTCTTCCTCCCTCCAATTTTGTAGATCAAAGCACTTTGTCACTGGTGGGATGAGGGCTATAAAAGATGACGTTCTTGCCATTATGAAGAAAATATTTCCTGTTAGACAGTTTACTACTAAAATGCAGCTCTAACTCTGTAATAATTGATTATGAATGTTCCTTTTATGAGCTGTTAGAATTGGTAATGCAGACAGTATGTCTGCAATGAAAATATTTTAGCATTTCTAAATACAAATCTGGATCTAAATCAGAACTGGAGCAAAGATTTTACTTTTTCTCCCTGTCACCTTTTATGCTTGCTGAAATTTGTAAAACCTACTCAGGAATTTTTGGATAAAATGCCCAATTATTAAATCCATTGCTTGCAAAGTTTTATCAGGTGTAGCCATGGTTCCTGTGCTGTGTCCCAGTAATAAGACGTGCAAGTTTTGAAGTTTCATTGGATGCAATGACCTGGCACTTGTGATAGTGCTCCCAGTTTTGATTCCCTGATGCTACCTATTGTTCCTGCATGGAATACACACAAATATTTGGGAGTTTTATGAATTTAGCTGTATTTAATTTTTGTGAGCAGGTATGTGACCAAGAGCTGATGTTACTGTACACTTCTGGAAGCAGTGAGTTTTATTTTGATCTTTGTTGGTTTGGTTTTTTTTATATGTAGGCATTGCTTTGAGTCCACTGTCTAAGTTACTGAAATGGTTCAAGTTGTAAGATCTGAGCCCTTTCTTTTTTTTACATTTTTAAAAAATTTTATGTCTAGGAGAGTTATCATGGATGAAAGGCAGTACAAATGTCGTTTATTTCTGACTCAACACAGTCCTTTTTTTCCCTTGTTCCATTCCCTACAGCACCAGCCTTTCACTTGTCTGTCTCCTAGCAGTTTGCTCTCCAAAATAATCCTCCAGTTATTTCATGGCTCTGAAAATTTTGGCCAACAGATTTGTTACAAAACTCATCAATACAGACTGGTGTGGGTTGGAAATGTGGCTACAGGGCCCTGGGGGGTACAGAGCTGTTCCACTGCCCCGAGGAAAGCTGCAGCTCTCCAGTGTCAGGAGCAATAACTTCTCCTGGCTCTGCTGGCTCCCTCCGTGTGCTGCTTTCTCGGGGTTGCAGTGAAGCTTGTTTGATGTAACTCGTTTAGAGCAGTTCGTGGTAAGGCTGTGAGAAGTGACCACTGAAGGGTGAAGGTGTTGAAGTTCCCTTGTAATTTTGTTTTTGTGTGCAGGTAAACTAGTCAGTTGTGGAAGTTGGAAAAAGTGTTTTGTTATTATATTTTCCTTAGTTTCCTCAAATTACTGTTGTAGCTGTTGCAAACACTTTGCTGTAACATTGAAATTATTGGATTTGATGTTACTGTAGTGGCACAGGATTCTGGAATAATTCCTGGTTTTTAAAACAATCCTACTTAGGCTGTTTGTTTCAGCACTAAACTGTGTACTCTTCAACTCATACACTGGATGTACTGCTTATAAGGAACCGTCCCAAGAACTGCAGATAGACTGTGAAATACAATTTTAAATTTGAGTTTTTTCACTTTGACTCTACCCCAGACCTTTTGACTCAGTGTAGCATTTAATGAATAGAGCAGTTATTTATTTTCACGATGGAGTTCCATTATTAATCCAACCAGTTCATTTTTCTGATTTTACTACAATAAGAGGAAATCATTTAAATTGTGGAGATGAGCAGTACCACCTCAGGAACCTGTATTGAGTACACTCCTGCACTGTAGATGACAGGCACATTCCTTGTAGTCATGTCTTGTCTTTTTTTTCTAAGTGAAAGGGTTTGGATGTGCTTAAGAAAATCAAATCTCTGAAGTCTTTATTTTTATTGCTATTATTTATTCTGATCTAGGTAGTCACAGTTTGTCTCCACAAAATGCAATAGCTATAAAATACTCAATGAAGTATTTGCTTCTTGGCAGGAGCTGGCTACAAATGTGATGGATGAAGCACAGCGTAGCTGGCACGCAGAGAAATGCAGGAAACAGCTTCCTAGAATACAAAGGTGTTCTCTAAGAGCTTGGGATGAGCTGGATGATGGCTATACCCACACCCAGACACAGCCAGGGGCTGAGGCAGTGTCACTTCTGGGTTTGAGCTGAGCTGCTCAAGCTGGTTCTGCACCTCCCAGAGTGGAGCAGCTCCTCTCTGGAGCTGGCAGCGAGGGCTGCCCGAGCCTCTGGGTCTCTGTGACACCCAGACAGCAGCACATGATGTCATGAGTTTGATAATGCACCAGGGCAGTCTGTAATTCACCCCGGAATGCAGCAGAACCTTGCTATTTATGTTGGACTTGTGCAGAATTCAAATATGCAGGTCTAGAAGATTGTGCCTGGAATACGAAATCCTCTTGGAATATATCCTGAAGCTTAGCTCTTAGTTGTCTTATGTCTGGTGATTGTTCCTAATGATTTTCCTTCTGAACATCTTGTTCTCCTCAATCCCCTTACTCCCCACATCTCCCTTCCTCCCTCCTAACCATTTCTTCCTCACGCAGATTCCTGTTCTTGAGCATTCTTAAGGCCAGAACTTAGGATAACTTGAGGTCTGTTGAGCCTCTAAAGTGCTGCTAAGGAAGTTTCCCCAAAATTTCAGAGCAGAAAGTATTAATTCTAGAATGAAGCCTTTTGGGATGAAGAGTTAAATTTCCCCTCTGATGTACTGGGAGAATATTGTTCCATCCGTGAAATAGTGGAGGCTGTGGAAGGAATTGTCATCACAGAGTAGCTCTATGTGTAAGTAAAAAACCCAGAAGCCTGTGTACTCCTTAAAAAGAAAATACAAAAACCGTCATGTAATTCTGGGGAAAAGGGAAGCGAAATCTTCATGTTGCGAAGAAAATAGTAATAGTATGTCCCCAGAATCGCCTCTAAATGCATTTCTGGTGAGCTGTCGGCCCTTTATGAGCAGTGACAGGCAGAGAAAAGCTTGGGATTGCACAGCATAGAGCAAATCTGTCACATTTTAAATGATTGTCTCATAAAACTGCAAGGGGGCACTGAGCACGTCAGGCCTTACGGCCCGGCTGCCTCTGGACGCCGGTGTGTGCACGGTGGCACGAACAGAACCGCGGGGGCTGCGGCAGCGCCTGTCCTGGGGCCAGCCCGGCCCTGTCCCCCGGTCCTGTCCGCCGGTCCTGTCCCCCGGTCCCGTCCCCCAGTCCCGGGCCCAGTCTCGTCCCCCGGTCCCGTCTCCCACTCCCGGGCCCAGTCCGGGCTCCGCAGGCGCCGCCGGGCGGGAGCCGCGGCCGTTCCCGGGGCACAGGCGCCCCCTGCGGGACACGGGCGGCGCTGCGGGGCCCGCG